>JAQFXU010000567.1:0-47965 GCA_034693705.1 Spatulosminthurus flaviceps | reverse complement strand
TTTACATTGCTTCACAAAGCAATTTCAATTTGGTCGAAATGAAGGGCCGCCAAAATCGGTAAACTGACCGTTGTGCAATGTATAGTTTTTTTGTTAGGGGAAAGTATTCCCCCCTCCCTACCCTACGTATATATGTATATATTTCTAAGTGAAAAACTGAAATTATCAAATCTTTACCTCATAAAAGGTTTAAAGTTGTTGGTGACTTTTCAAGTACCTCTTTATTATTTGCCCCTTAAAAAATTATGGTAAAAGGGTAACCCTTTTTCTTCATATATTACATGTCATTTATTACGATATACATAGGTGAATATAATTACAGAAATTAAACATCTCAACGGTTTCCAATTCAACCTATTTTTATAACCAAGGTTCTATGCTAAGGTTCTTTTTCGTACTTAAAATAATAATAGAAACGTATTCATCCTTCCCCTTTACAATCTAATAAATATGTATATTAAGTGGGGAGAGAAGGGTCAAAGTCGAAGGAGAGGGATTTTGTGTGAAAAAAAGCAATTGTCTTAAGGACTATAATAGTAATAATGAATGTTTTGAAAAATACAGACGTTTTAACTTTCATGGCTTGAGTCATTTTTTTCTAGGAGGAGGAAAGAGAAAAACTACCAGTTCTCTCGGACTCTCTCGGAGTAACAGTTACGGATGAATTTTAGGAGACATTTTGGGCGTTCCTAGTCTATTTATTAGTAACACAAGTATATTAGGATTGTGTAGAATATAAACATTAGGGAAACAACCCACACACAATGTTTCTCTAGAATGTATACATATTATATGTCTTTTTAAGAGTAACATGCATATTTTAGTTGAGTTCCTCCACGCTTTGAACTCATTCCACTCTCTTATATACTAGAGGCTGCTGTACATATAAAGTAAAAATATGATATATATATGATCTTATCGGAGGAAGAATTGGGAGAAAAGTGTTAGTAAGTGTGTGTGTGTGTATGGAAAGGCATAAGTTTGGTTTAGTTTTATAAAAAGAGCTTTTAGAAATTACGATATGAAAAGAGAACTTGTTAAAACTATTAAGAATTCCAAAGCTCGGACTTAATAACATGTGTAGCTACAGAGAGAGAGAGAGAAAACTATAAGGAAACTGTAATTGCTAAGTTGGGCTTTAGCAAAGAGCTGGAAGAGTATGTGTTGTTGAAGGGAAGGCCATTTGAGGGTATAACGGGGGCATATATATTCATACTGTGAGAGAGAGAAATAAAGGGAATATAAAGAGTGGTGTAAATTACGAGTAATTATTATATTTTCCACATTTATATTATTGTATTGGAGTCGTCTTCGTCTTGAAAAACAAGCTGAGTTACAATACAAGAACAATTCTATACTACAAGGCACATAAATTTAGTCTAAAAACCTGTTAGGCAATTATGTCGCTCCAATTATAGGATGCCAGGACAATAGCACTAGCCTATACTTATACAGACAATAATTCTGTATTCACAAATCACAACCCAATTCTATTTCATAGTATATTTCTTATCCGTCCATATACTATATTAAAATTCACTCATGTTTTTCATTTACAACAGCTACTACTATACTAATGTTGAGTATAACATAAGTTTGTCTGCAAACCTGCAAATTTCCCTCCGCCCTACACATATATACATGTGCAAAAATATATCTCATCCGCATTTGAATTATTTTCAATTGTATGAATATTAGAAATGTAATAATTACGAAATTGGGGTGTCATGAATATATGTATTTCATGCATATTTCATTCCAAAATGTAATCATGTAAAATGTAACTGTACTTTTTAGATGACTAGCGGAGAAGAGAAAAACATTTGCTAAACAAAAAAATCCTTCACAACTAAAATCAAGGCTAATACATACTTCTACATTGCTAATTGAGTCTTAGAGGGCAAGAAGAATGCCATTCAACGTAAGTGTACCGCTTCTTTGAAGTTTACCTACAGCTCAACTCCCTTCCTTATAACTTTCCATGTACTAATTCTTGAACTTTTCCTATGTCTTTTCATATCCGTAAATACAATTCCATAATATTGATTTTTAAAATTCAATATTATTATTGAATATTAAAAATATTATTCAATATTCAATAGTATTCAAAAGTAATGTACAATATTATATGTAAATGGTTGGGGAATGCGTAGGATATATTGTCAAAGTATAAGTTACAAGAGTGGAGGTCTGGTCAAAATATCGGATACATGTGTGTGAAAGAGAGACAGAATCCGTTAGAGGAAATTCATTGTGTGGATTTGAGGAGACAGAGAGACGTGGTCAGATTTTAGTGTGGCTATCTTATAAGGGAGCAATTGCTAAAAACAATTCCTATGAAAATTAAAGTTAAATGTTGTCAGAGGAATGGCAGTTTATGAAGATTCAGAGGATAAAAAAACTCGTAGGTAAATGTTACATTGTTTTTAACACAGAGTTGAAGGTATTAGCATTTTCATTGGCATAAACATGAGAGTTAAGGGAGAAGAAGAGCGTTTGTAACCGCGCCGCCATAAAATGTCGAGGAGAGAAGAAGCATGTTGATGATGGTTGACCACCCAAATGACCCTAGTCATTTAACACTTGAACATAAACAGTAATGGTCCAATTCTCTGTGAGTTACTTACATGGTTATTAGCACTCACTCATATGCATACTAATCTGTCCCATTATTCTCAGTGAAATGTTCGAGAGACGCTTTTGTGTATGGATAACGCCATCATCTAATTTCCATTGGGCTATTCCTTCTCCCGTCCCAGACATATCCTCTATGTATTACTCATGTAGTAGTTTCTTTTTTTTCTCCCTTTCTATAGTATGTATTCCAAAAGCGCATATCATCTGTACATTAAGATCATTTCTACAGCCATATAACTGGAGTAGTAAAGAGTGCACGCTCTTCACACAAAAACTATGTTTTATCTATAAAAATCCCTTTAAATGTATTATTACAAATATACTTACATATACAAGGGTATTAAAAAATATATTGCTCATGCAATAAGCTCATAACCGAGTCTACGACTTCTCATGCTAGTGTAATATACTGCATTCTATAGTCTTCATAAGAAAAGGGATTCTCAAAAGCTTCTTCTCCAGCTACTACTACTACTACTACTACTACTTACTACTTACTTTCCTCAAAACTTGCTTAAATTACACTTGTTCTGTTACTTATACAACATACAGGGAAAGTACATGTGTAAAAAAAGTTATACGCCGGGATATAAATACTTACGGGGGAAATTATCAATTCTGTGCATACAACTATGTATAATATACATAATATACATATGTATGGGAATTGCTTGTAGAGACGACCGTAATATCAGGGTAATACGAGCTTAATGCTTGCCTATAGTATAAAACTTCCTCCTGAAGAATATATGGGAAAGGGCAGACTTGTTTAAGTCACGGCCTTTAGAAATGAAGAAAATGTGCATTTAAATTTTACCTTCTCTCTCTCTCCGTTTACCATTACTTTAATGTCCACTTAACTCGGGAATTCTCTGTACGGTGTCTTGGTTACATTATGTTGGCTCATACATGATCACGAAAGAGAGAGAGAGGCAATGGCAATGGTCAGATCAGAAGTCAAGAGAAGTCTGTAAGGATCTGTTTACGGGACTGAAGGTGGTTCCCATTTGCTCTCTACGATTATTTACTGCCTTGTAATTTTCATAAAGATGGAAGACATCGTTTAACAAGTTTCTCCTGCAGTCAAATGCAATATCTAACACATAAGAATGGGCAAAAAATCTTGAGGGAATAGGATCTTCCCAAGACCAATGAGCAATACAAAGCAGCTTGTTTTATTACCTTTAAACATGAATATCTAATATTTGCGTTGTAATTCCTTCTTCTCTTCCAGCGAGTCTCCTCATACGTACATATTTTGTTGTCTCATCCTTTACACCTACGGGTGCGTATATGTTACTACAACGTATGGACTCTTTGGTGGGTAGAGGTAGATTTTTATTTATCTTGACATTTTTAATTTTCCATGCTTATCAGTAGTTGAGAAATTACTTCTCACCCTGATTCCTTCAGGTCTTATATGCGGGTGGATAACATTGCTTATAACATTTGTATGTAGCGTCTAAATGAATACTGTATAACAGATAGTATTTGTTAACTGAACATGTGTATACAATTTTTTTTCATTAATTGACTTGGGTGTTTTATGTAAGCTTTGGTGAGGGGAGTCATCGTATCCTTGGAGTTATTTATCGGTACATTAGAAGACTTTATACGCAATGAGACAAGCCCCCTGTAGCGTAGCGGCCAGGGCTCGAGATTACTCGAGGGTTGTCTGAGTTGTACCCGGGTTCAAATCCCGGGGGTGGTTTGTAATTTGGCTCAAGGAAAGGGGGTTTTTCCCACTGGGTTTTTCCCCTGACCGCTCAGACCTAATACCGCTTGTGCGAGGATTCCTCGTAGATAGGGTGACCATTGAAACTTTGTAATAATAATGAATAAGAATTGTAATGAATAAAGGCTTGAGATGGTTGACAACTCTGTTAGACCTTCGGGTATGAATCGGAGTATAAACCCCCCCCCCCCCACTTTTTTTATACGCAATGAGAAAACTTTATTATTGCTTACTCGAATAATTACGGCTTGAAGATATTACGGCAGCGTTTAGTTTTAGTTTAGTTATTTTTTCTGTTTGTTGAATTAAATATTCTTACTACAAATATTGTTGAGAGAAGCTACAGAGAATTACAAGGAATGTTGAGCTATGATAGCTAAGGTGGGATCTCAATTGTACTTGCCTGGAATAGATGAAAAAAATGCTAGAAGACTTCAAAGTAGGTTTGGGCAACGGTCATAGATTTTGTCTTAGGCAATTCTATTTAGACGAATGGACCAATCTACAAGTTACTATAAGATTTGTTGTGTTACAGTAAATGGAAGTTTCATCTACAAACTATTTGTAAATTTCTAAGTTAGACTGGTGGCCAGAACTGTCTGTGTGAAGATGAACGGTCAATCTACCTGATTGATTGATTTATTGCGGCCCATACAAAAATCATATACATAAATACGATTTACAAATTATGCGTTTGTAGTTGGATATATGTATATACAAAATCATTCTGTAATATCAAGCATCTTAATAAACTTGTCCAATGAAATTTATTAAAAAGTAATCCAAATTATGAATTTCCTCAGTACTTGGGTTTTTACAGAGATCGACATAACTACCTACGGTCAATCGACTTTTAAATCTACTTGCCTTTTTTCATCTAAAAATATAAAAGTAGAATAGATGACCAGATTGATGTCATATAGCTCTATCACACTAAACTAATTGTAAAGTCAAGGGGCGAACGCAATCGCGCGAAGGTAGAGACGGCGCGGGAACGGTTCAAGACGTACAAAAAAATCGCTTCGGAATTACAAAAATGCGGTAACACAATGTGGAATTTCAATACATCGCCGGGTCCAGATATTGATGATCTGTGGGAGGGAGACACACATTTTGTAAAATGCAATTTATTAAGGTCAATGAGCACTGCGATCTTCAAAAGCATCTGATACATCAGCTAGTCTAAAATTCCAAGATTGCAGCCACCTACAGATCCAATTGTATTCAGTGCTGTTACATCGGGTCATCACCTGATTGGGGTTTCACTTATAGCACTCGGCTCCCAAACCTCCTTGCAAAGAAGTGTCTATTTACAAGTAGAAGCACACACGGAAGACAGACAAACAGTTCTGGAGGTTATGGAGTTACAGGTACCTGTCGCGTTTACAGGAGCGACCAAGATGGTGACAAATTTCATTGCAGTTTTGGGACCTATAAACCTAAGATGCGCCTGCCACCATTAAGATAGTAATTATGCCCGAAATGGCAATGGTCAAAAGGGTTGTGTCACCAGCAGGACTTCAATAATCAGGGATATTCATGCGCCCTCTAGTTAAATATTCCGGCCTTCCAACCGTGTAACTACCGATAGAATCGTGTAAATTTACGTAATGAAATTGGAGCAACACATAAGAGCCACAAAATGAAATTATATTTCAATAGAATGTTGGATGGTGCATCGATTGCAGTTGTGTTTAATGTTGGCTTATTAAACGTTTTGGTTAATTTTCTGGTTGAGGAATTATTAATTAGACTTATAAATTGCCATAAAAATGTTGCTTCCAATCAGAATTTTTCATAATGCTTAATGCTATGATATCTTGTCCGAATACTCGGGTTCGAATTCCGGGATGGAATGTAATTTGGCTCAAGGAAAGGTTTTTTTCCATTGGTGTTTCCCCTGAAAGGTTCAGAAACATGACCGTTAGTCCGAGGTACAATGATGGCCCCATAAAGCGGGAGCTCTCACAGATAGGGTCAATCATTGAAACTTTGAAGTGTGAATTAATTGACTAATAAAGGCTTACAATGGTTGACAACTCTGTACGACCTGCGAGTATGTATCGAAGTATAAACCCACATTTATTTAAATATTGCTACAATAAAAGTCTATCACCCTTTACTAATTCTAAGTGTATGATTCCGACCCCACCACCAGAGAGCGTAGATGTGCTTCTACTCTGTGCCCCTCACGAAAGCCCACATTTTCTCAGTGCTCATAATTATTCTCATGTGATTAAACTTAATGTTCTATTTTACCCGAGTCCTTTCCTCTTTTTATTTATTCCACCTCTCCTTCTACCCGAACACATCTTTTGGCTTATTCCACCTATACGCTCCAAATAAAGCAGCTGCATAAAAGGTAGTATTGTTAATTCAAAAGCTGTAGCAATTATATCATGATATCCGTGGCTGTTACAAGTTTTAAATAATTCCCATGTTTTCCATTAGTTGTTTGAATTTGATAAAAATCCGTTAATTCTGGGAGCTAGGTTGATGTGGTTATGTCAAATAATGATACGGCAATGAAATGATAATTTCTTATTTAATTATTATCTGATGTTACAACAACATCGAACCATTACGGTGTAGATAGGGTTGGAAATAAATAGGAAGGTTTAATGGCGGTAGCCAACGCCAGGACTCATGTAATGTAGTGACGTCTTCATAATTAAATGTCGGCCAAGTCCTCTAATCTGAAAGTTCAAAGTAATAGTTGGGTTGAATATAATTGCATGGAGGATAAGGTATGTATATATATGTAATCAAAAGGGAAGGTAAAAGCTGGGTGGTTGTCAGAATATGGGAATTTCAGGGTAGCATTTGAATGTGATGAGTGGATGAGATAAATACAGCTGATACATTTTAATAATTTTATTCAGAGAAGGAGGGACGGAACACGGGATAATGAAGCGTAATTGACGAAGGAGGGATAATTATGAGAATGGTATCGTCAATATTCACGACACTGATTACTACTCTCCTTTTAATCAATGTTCCTCATCGGCAAGTTGAGTTTTGAGCGGGTGAAATGAGAATTATTGAAGATGGTGAGGTTATTATTATTACAAACTAATAGCAATTTTGCCGAGAAGTTGGTCATTTCCTTGATATGTTCCTGCCTGCATTGTCTGCATATATGGAAAAAGTAAGGTCCATTGTCTCCCTCCACTATTTCTTGACAGCCTGGAGTCCATGTAAATTTTTGGGAGTGAGTTAAGCATTTAATTATGAGAGTTTTGAGAAAGTTGTGTGTAGCTTCAAGGAAAGACTGTAACTGTACACAGTCTTGTAATCAGGAGAGAAAATAGCTCCACCGCCTCGGCACTGAAATTGTTCAGGGGAAATTGACTAATTTTTAGCATTAAATAATTAAAGAGTGTTGGAAAAGAGTGGGATAGCTATTATAATTAAGTGCTAATGCTTACGCATAAGAGCCGGCTCCCAAGGAAAAAGCCATGTAAGAGGGGGGTTCAAAGGAGGAAGAGAATTGATGATGATAAAGTTTTTCGAATAAAATAGGTAAAATAGTCAAGTGTAAATGTAGTTTATGAGCGCATAAAGAGGTAAGTTTAGAAGGATAATGGAGCAGTATAAAAGTTTGTGTTGAAGAATGGTTTGTATTTCTCCACCCCCTATTAGGAAATGATTGAGCAGACCAATTAACGTCCCAAGAATGTCTTGACATTTGACTCCATGAGGCGCCTGATTGTCCCACCTAGAGAAACTTGACTCTTTACAGGTATAGTGTCACCATGGACGGCGCCACGCACTTTAGCCCTGCTCTATAATACAAGGCTCTTTTCCCTAAAAACACTCTTTCGTGTTCTTAGCCTAACACTATGTTCTCTCCGGATTGCTGGATTTCTCTCTCACTCACTCTGACTCTGTCATTCTATTACAATGCCTGACTGGTGGACTGACTCCATGTGGTATCCTCCAGGCCCTTCTAGAAATTCAAACAGCTCACCGATCCGAAAACCGGATTATAGAATGCATATCTACATCTATAGACTTTTAAAAACCAGACAATGATCATACAACTGATTTCATTAGGCGCCATTATGTCAACCCTAACGCCGCGTCAAAGACAACAGCACGACAAGACAATGTCATACTCCTTTCTTACCTGTCCACCAATCCCATATGTACTTTATAGTTCTGGAAAGCCTGTCATTGTCATCGTCCAGAAAGAGCAAGGAGTAAAAACCAAGAACCACCACCACCACCACCACCACAAGTAAAATGAATCCAACCAGAGCAGTTCTGTGACATGTAAGGGATACATTCCATCCAAATGGACAAACCTCATTAGGTCTAGTTACCCCTTTAATACCTGAGCTGAGCACAACAGTACATTCAAATTACACCCAAAACTGACTCATTAGCCATGCTTCATTGCACTATTTTCATCGTTTTTTTAGTCCTCTCACCATTCCACCAACACCACACATTACAACTTATAGTCCGATCAAATTTACAAGTCACTGGTCACATTTTAGTTTATAAGCTTTAGGCATTCTTACTGGTTTCTTTCTCCAAGAAGAGTGCAAGGCACGTTAAATTATTCTTGCTTCAAAGCTCTTCTCATCTCATCCCATCTGTTTAAACCTCTCATGCCTAGGTTTAATTTCATTGCTCCGTCCTTATGGATGAGATTCCGATGAATTTCATGGTGTTTCCAATGTATTCTGTATACTCCTCAACTCCGACCACACCATTGTCTTTATCTTTCCTTGCACGTCCTCTTTTTTCAGAGATATTGTACATCTACAAACTATACAAATATATATATTTTATCTTGTAATGTTATGTACATATACATTAACCAATCCATTTTCACCAATGGAATATATGTATATAATATACATACAATGGTGAATGGATTTCTTATGACATGGAATCTCCCGAGAGTTACCACGGAAATGGAGAAAAAGCGTGGACTTTGAATTTTTCAGTGAAATAATATATATATTTTTTGTACATATAGGAAAAAGAGAAATTGTAACTTGAGTATTGGAGGCTTTTGTGTCGATCAGATTGAACCGCAATAACCACATAACTATCCAATGAACGATGATTTTTCTTTATCGTCATCATCAAAGTGATCATCATGTGAGAGCTAAAAGCTAGCGGTGAACCCTTTGGCTTGCTTATAGTACGTAAGCAGTAAATATGAAGACCAATAATACTGTGTGAAATCCTTGACGTCGTAAATCCCTCTACAAACAGTTTTGCGTTTCACAGTATTATCTTAATTTTTTCCTCCTTCAGACATCCTATCCTATCTCTTGAGTAAGGCATAGATATACATAAGGAAGGGAAACGATACCTCCCCTTCGAAGTTATAAATCGTAAAACCTGGAGTGGAGAAAAAGTTGGAAAGGGCATTTGCCTCGACAGTACCTGTCTCTCAACTGCACATAGACGCCGAAAAATATAGCTACTACTGACAATTAAAAAGTAGGCGCAAAATCTAGTACTATGACTACTGACTTACTTAGTTTTTCCAAAAAATATCACAATAGCGGTGGTCAAATCAAATAGCGCGACTAGTAGTAGCCAGACAGACCATATAATTTCAACTCTTACTTTCCTTCAGGGCCCATACATTACAAGTTACCATAACCTTAAGTTGACCACAACCGCTCTCTTATATATTTTAGATAAACATCGTGTACCGTTATTTTAGTTTTGAAACTTATGATATTTATATGTGGTGGGACACCCCACATAAAATATTACCAGCTAATAGCCCGCACATAAAGACCCACATAATAAAAGATTGCACAAAATTCAATACTTAGAACAATCTACACAACCATTGTATTACTCGAAACTGTTGTTCTAGTTTTGTTCAATCATAAAATGCATTAAAGTTATTAAAACCAGAGTCAAAACTTACTTTAAATTACCTCCAGTCCTACTTATTCCCAACCATACTTACAACTCCCATTAGGTAGAATTGCTATTAAAAATGGAAATCCGTCCCGTTATTACATATCCACAGAGCTTTGTTAAGCTCCCAAAATCCTTAGGAAATAAACATGCAACTATGGCAGAAACAATAATAATAATTACTAAAACAACATTAGGAATATGGTTTCTTAATCACAACTTTTACAATAACTTTAAAGGTCTCATATTTTTAAGCGCATGAATGTCTCTCCTTGAAGGACTCGTAAATTCCATGGGGATATGTGAATGTACGGTTATTAATGGTGGAATCAGTTTGGAAAAATAATTCCGTATACGCCTGCTAACAATATTAGCCTAATAATTAAACGTCTAATGGACTGAAAACAACAAAGTGAAATTAAATCGTGAGTCTTGTGGTATTGGGAGAATGCATAAACAAAACAATAAGGATATATGAGGTAGGGTTTGTGAAAATTTTAAGTGAAAAAATTTGGTTTCTTCGTCGTTTGTGAGAACAAAAGGGAGAGAGACACAAGAGAAGGATCGAGGGATGGGCTCTTGTAAATATCTCACTTTCAAGAGTCATACACAAATTCATATATATTAAGTATACAGGACATGTCCCGGCATAACATGTCACACCTTGCGAGCATTTACTGGATGTCCTACTAGTGATCGTGTCTAGTGTACTATGAAAGACTCGAGCTGTCGAACAGAGAAGTACGTATGTTAAAAATAACATATCCATAACCAAGCAAGTAAAACATGATGCAGAACTAATGTTCATAATAATACAGAAACAATATATGACCTTAAATGAAAATACATTTAGGCAAATACATTGTATTTACTCTCGTAAACGTTATTCTTTCCTATGGATACAATTCTTATGTTGAAGGAAGAGGAGTCCCCTATACCGTCTCCCTATGTTTCCTGTGTACGCTTCTTCCATGTACAAATTTCCTATGCATGCATAAGTATAATATACTAGAAAGAAATCACCCGAGGGTTCCATACAGTTTCGCATGGACATGTATCCCACCCCTATCCTATGCATATGGCTACATTCTGTAATGTGTCTACTAGAAAGTTCATATACATTGGAATTTAAAGGAAACATTGGTTCCCAAGCTTGTAACCAAACTAAGTACTTAGGTATTTGCTGTGGAAATGTAGCAGTTATTTGCCTTGTAAAAAGTACATCTGTAGTAGTGTGGTAGGTTCTTGTAGATTTTTTTTCTTCTCCTGTTCAATCTTCTTATGTACATAAAAATACAGTGTATATAGAAAGCATATAGTGTGTTCTCGGAAAGTACGTGTTACCATGTAAGAGATTCTTATACATTCCCATATTGGTTAATACATTGTATGAACTTATAGATAATACATAGAAACATTTGGAGATGTTTCGTATGGGGAGAGAGAGATAGAAGAAGAAGACACTGGTGTTTGTTGTACATAATAAACTAGTGGAGTTGGTGTTAGTGTGAGTGTAATAATTAGGTGTCTGTAATAGAATGCATGGTTAGTGACAAGAGAGTTCGAATGACAAGGGAGAAGTTTAGCAGCCCAACTATGCTGTGTCACTTCTGCCACTCTTTAAACGATACATAGCATCTCATATGTCATCATTAGACTTTTACTTAGTTTATCTCTTTTTTTTCTGCTCGTCTCCTCCTCCGTTCTACTCCAGTCTACACAATGTATTTCTCTTTTAGACATATTGTCTTTTTGCTTGACATGCACACACACCCACAATTAAAGTAAAATATTACCAACAATGTACATGATCGTGTAAGAAATAATTATTCCCTTTAACCATATCCTTCCTATACATTGTAATAATGCGGAGACGAGAGGAGTTGCACTCCTTCCAATAATTTAATCCTTTTCATCTCCCTCCTTTTACACTTTCAATTATTGAAACAAAACCTCCAACTAATCAAATAATGCTATAGTTTTTTATTATGGTAAGTTATATGGTATTGTATGGTATTAGTGTACATACCGCTTGATAAAAAGTATTTGAGCCAAGGAGACTATATAGTTGAAGAGAAAGAAAATAAAACATGAGGTCTAGTTTGAAAAATGAAGGTGAGAAAAAAGTGGGGGTGAAAAAAAACTCGAACGAGGAGTTTGGGATGTTGAATGAAAATTATGGAATCGATAGAAAAAATTGATTAAATGAAAGAATGTAAAGAGATGTTAAGTGTATAATAGATTGGAATAGATGGAGAGAGGGACAAGAAAAAGAGGATGAAAAAAAGTGAAGCTGACGTTGACATTAAAGTCAGGGAAAAGGCAGATCACACTTGAGTTTTTCCAGCTGTGAGGAAGCTGAGCCGACGTTGTCACCCGGGACTTTAGGTTTCCGGTGTCCGCTCTGGCGCCTGCGAGTGATTTATTAATCCTCCTTTACTCATTTCATCCCTCAGTGGCCAACCCTTATCCCTACATCAACAAGTCTCACATTCTATTCGTAGTCCAGTCCCATGTAGATGTACATGTTGTCCAAGAAAAGTCAAGAACAACTACGACAGACACTTACTTCTCACAAGATGATCGCTGTATTGAGAGAGAGAGAGCCCCGGACGGAACGTCAGGAGAAGAGAAAAAGACAGGACAGCAAAGGGAAGAAAGAAAGGCATAGACATAACAAGAGCAACTTACGACATTTGAACATCAAATGACAACTGAACCCTGCTCCTACAACCACTCACATATCTATCCTCTCTTCATTGAGCTCAATTTCGTCCAAACGGTTTGGATGAGTTGTTAATGGAGGAAAAATGCTCTTTTTTCTCTCACTCACTTTTTCCCTTTCTCTCCTTGCCTTATTCTCCTTCTTTATTCATTACATCAACACTCATATTTGTACATTTTCTCGTCAACAAATTCATTTCAATGGGATATCCTTAGACGAAATATTTATTTGTAGTTACAATCTACTATACTTAACTACATACACGGGAAAAGGGATCTCCGGCATAAATAACACTTATCTCCATTCTTAAAATCTGGACAGATGTGTATACGGAAGGACGGACAAAATGTAAAACCTCAGGGAATACTTGATTCTGACTCTAAAGTTCTAAGAAAACATTTCTTCATGCATTACATATCTCCCATACAGCTTTTACACATGTAAACTTAAGTGCTATTCCAAACAATTACACAAGAGGAGAGTTACACTTAATTCTTCCTGTAACCGATCATGGCCAGGGTTGCTATAACAACTAGCGTATGTATTGTAAATATGTTTTCTGTGTCCCTCCATTGAAAAAACATTGTCCAGATTCATGAAATTTGATATACTCACTTGCTCCTAAATATCTGTAAAAAGAGAAATAAAAGTGTTGTTGAAAAATTCAAATAATAATTATTACTTCCTTTGCGGCCCACCATATTTCTTTCTATAACTTCATAAAAGTGACACTTTACCGTCCGTTCACGGAAGCATACTCAAAATTTTTATTAAGTAATTGCGCTCGAAGTATTCTCTTACATTAAACCCCGCCCTCTCTCTCTCTCTCTCTGATCCTCAAATCTTCCACTTCAAGATAATTTCTTTCTAATAGTTCTTCACTATGAAATACAAGCAATGTATAAAAACATTTAAAAGTGTGTACACTCATCAATTTTATTCCGCATGATTACAGGAGCAATGATAATAGTAGGAGTGTGTACGTAGAAAGTCAAACAATGCGAAGGGAATTAAAGGCAAGTATAAAGGATGGGAATTTGTGTGTAGGTAATTAAAACGCAATATTAATTGAAGCAAATTGTCATAGCTAGAAAGAGTAAGAGAGGAAAATTTGTTTATAAACATGTCCACTTTGATTTAAATGAATGTCATTAGAATTGGTAGGAGAGAGAGAGAGAGAGACCGTAGTATTTTCAGAGCTCATATTTAATTTCCTAGGTAAATTCACCTGACAAAGTAAATATTATTGGAATGGGTCAATTTCCTCCATACAAACTTGTATAGTAACGGAATAATTTGTCGAAAAGGCTCTGGAATGAATAAAACAAATCCCTATAGTTAGAGACTTACATTATATTGCTTTTTGGAATAAGCAATGGATTTGAAAAAGCTGTTTTTCTTCTCAGGTTTCTCTTCAACTCTTTTCACTTTGACAATATATAAGGCCCAAGCCTAGGGAAAAAGCAGTTTTCAAGGCAGAACATTGTGTGAACAGGAATTACCTCTCAATTTAAGAGTTGGAAATTCAAAAATGACTGCAATTAAAATCCTCTTTCTCTCCCTCCATAAAATTCTTTCTCTCTCGCTCTTGAATCAAAAGAAATTAAAATGGTATCAAGAGAGCTCGAGAATATAGGATTATTACAAATGTTTCATTTTCGTGGTATTTATTTGTCATAATTATATATTGCCATGGACATGGAAACTGCGGCAGCATGGTCGTTACACGAGACAAAATTTTCCTCTTTTTATTACATGGACATGACTCCCCTTCGGGTGTACACTTCTTTGTAATCCTACTACCAGCTCCACCAATGCAATGCCATTACCATATGAACATTGTCTAGCGCGTCCTTTCATGCCAACTGAATATTTCGTGTTGTTTGCAACCTCTCCTCTCTTAATACGTATATATAATATATATGTACATAGCTATACAATCTTATACTGAAATAAATTAATGCACTCATCCTACGTATGGCTTCGCTACTAGTACCTTAAATCTCACAATCATTTTTTTATACTACGTCTATTTTTTTTTGAGAAACCGAAAAAAATCTGTTATTGTTACTTGCCAATAATCCCATTGTTTCAATAGTCCAATGAAAATTTGATTCTAACCTAAATCTATCGTTCAAAAATACACGCATATGGATTTAGTCCTTGAAAATATATGCTCTCCATGGAACACACGAAAGTTGACTGCACGAAAGGGGAATCCTTAATTTCTATATACGTAGAAATACATACATAAATTTATACAGCTTTCAAGATTCCCTATACGCCAGCCCATATAGAATTTTCAATCTATCTACACAACTCCAAACCCTAACATGTGGTAATGATGATGGGACTGTATAACCTGTGTAACAAACAATAGAATTGTATTTTCCTGTCGGTGTTATACATCAATTACTCAAAGAGTGAGTACACACACAGAGAGGAAACTGGAAGGGAAATTATTGGCAATAATCCTCATAAATTGGGTAAATATCAAGTGAATTTTCTAAATTGAATCTGTCTTGAAAAATTTAAGGCTGCTCAAAAACGAATACATATATGTATATTACAGAGTTTAAATGTAATAACCCTATACTTGCGTTTGTACTGTGTATAGAGTAGGAATAAAGTGACAATTTACAGACTCCCCGGGACCCACTGCATACTAAATGGCAGGAGTGAGACGCATAAGAAGGACTGTAATTCTATAGTCGTGGGTGACAGTGAGGAGAGGAGAAGGCGGAATATACATAACATTTTTATGTTTGAATTTGTGAGTGTGTAACAGTTTGGAATTAACAGTGGAAATTGCGTTGGAATAAATTGGATAAAAATGACTTTGACTTCTTTCCAATGAATTGATTTGATAGAATTTACTATAAAAAAAGTAATCTTTTAGGGAAATGTTTGCCCTTATAACTCTTTAGTATAAAAGCTAATTCTGTACAAGGACCTTTTCCTATATGTAAATCACTGTCTTATTACTATTAATAGACACGTACATACAGAAATTCTAGTCCGGATTTCCAACATTTCCAGCCAGGCTACATATATATTAGTGGAATTGAGGGATTTTAGTATGACGGAACGGTGCTATGTGGAATGAAAGGGTTTATTATGCTTTCAACCTCACACATTCATAGATTGTGAATAAGTTATAGAGGCCTTTCAATAAATGACAGGATGACATGGAAATGGAGTTGGATTCAAGTAAATATAAATCCACGAATTAGATTGATAGTCATGTGGGAGTTAAAGCGTTTAGGGTAATACTCGTAATGATTCTGCATAACAAGACACTGAACATCCCACGTACAACACATGAGAGGAATGACAGTCATCTTTTCACATGTATCCAAAAAAATCTATATATAAACGCTCAAGAATCCTATCAATTCCTATAGATTTACACGTCCTATATATTCCTAATAATGCTCGCACACACACACAGCTTTTTTATACAAATGGATAAGAGAGTATAGCCCCAATAAGCATAATTCGTCTTCCATTGATATCATATCGTTACTCAAGATAATGGATAATAAATGAAACGTATACATGTGCCCTTCCTTTACCATCTCTAATACATATTTTTTACATTTCCCTCAAAAGCCTCTCCTCCTATTCACACTCTATTTTTCCATCTAAATACACCCACTTTGTTTCAAGATTTTCAAAACTTGAAATTGAATGTTTTAAATTCCAATCCTCGCCCTTAAACTCCGCTAATATAATAAAACTCCCGGAGAAATAAAACAAATTCACTCCATCTTTCAAAAATTCACCGGTATCCAATCAATTACTATGTAGAGTGAGTTGGAAAAAAAGCATGTGCAATAAAATTAGGAATCATACATTTTATTATTACAAATTACAGTAACATTAAAATATGTACATGAAAAGACCGTGTCAAAAATTTCATGCGAAGAATGATTTGGGGCTGAGGAGAGAGAGAGAGAGAAAGAGAGACAGGTGAAAAACTCAGGTTCAAAATCTCGAGAGTAGAGTGGTAAAATATGACGAGAAGTAGAACCCTAGGAGGTGGGTTTATCGCAGTAATTATGGACTAATGTTTCATACCTAAGCGTCGACCGTTTCCCTCTCACCGACGTCTAGCTACTTAAGCAAGGGGTTAAAAATAAAGCCACTTTTGAGTACTATGGCTCCGTCTCAACTTGACCCAAGCCGAGTGAATGGGAAAGGTGAGGAAAACTTCCATAGAAATCCCTGTATAGTCATCCGACATAAATAAATATACATAAACAAACATATCCACACAGTTAACTCACTCCGTCTGTGTCAGTCTATATGACAGACATGTGATAATGCATAACCAATTTATTGAGGTAGTTTCAAGTCTCTCACAGCTCATTTTTTTAGCGGTGCGTAATGCGTGTGGTAGCCAGAAAAACCTATAGTCACATTTCCACAAGCGTATTAAAGTTCTTATATATAGATTAGTAACCACGGTAAATCAACTTTTGTGGGGATTTTGTGTCAAATATCATTATTCTGCTAAATTAGTTACAAATCCTTTTCTCATAGTACTCGAATATTTCTCAAATTTTTACTTCTTACGTTTTTTTCAGAACAGTTAAAATTTGGGGAAATAATTGACTACCACGTATTTTTATATCTTTCACTTTGTCGCCTCTATTTTCAGACTTCTTTTTTTATAAACTATACAGACAGAGCTATGTGGACAGAAGTTATGGGAACATTTCACTAAACTTGATTTTTCTTCTGTGCCAATTGAATGATACGGAAAAGAACATGGTGGATATTTATGTAATCCCTTGGAATTAATGATTTCAACTGTGGCTGCTGTAGAATTAGATGCCTCATTACAACCAGAATACATTGCTTCTCTCCTTTTGTATTTATTTACTCTTTGGAATTTTTTATCAATGTAAATAGCTCCAGTGTTATAGAGTTTTAGATATGCAGCAAGCTAAAGTAAAAAATATTTTTTTCTCAATGAAAAGCCAAAGCTGAAAAAAGGAAAATGATTTGAATTGGGAAGGACTAACGTGGTTATGGTTGTATGAGTGACTCAACAGTATATTTATTATAGCTTATGTATAAGGGATTTCTCCCTACAACACACTGACTCATCAAAAATGCAAATGAGAGCGATTACAATGGAGAACATGGATAATCAATCACTGCATGGGTAAAAGAATACACCTGTAATCTTACTCCCATTATGACTAATCTTATCACTCTCAAAGCCTCATTCAACTACTCCAAGAACATGAGCAAGCATGAGAGTATATAAGATACGACACACACTGTGAGAGGGCAAGAGCGTGGAGAGAGATTCCTCATTTGAACAAATCAAAATCATAGAATCAACAAACATCTACTTAATTTTCTATATATTTATTAGTAACAACACATACAGGGACACAAGTCCATCCAATATTCCATTACCCTTTAGGGTCTCTACATATAATACATATACAAAGGAAAGAACAAGAGGAGGATTGAACACTTTATTACTTAATTTTACATACTTCTTTGATGTTCCAACAACAAGAACATTTCTATGTACTTATCTCCTGATAATAATTTGCTTCACTTGAATCAAGAGACTCGTATTAATTAATTTCCATGCAAAGAGCCACTACTATTACTACTTTTGATATTGTAATTGAACTTGTCTAAGTCATTGCAAATGTGTTTGCACTCTTGTATTTTTTTCCTCTCACTTCAAATATCATCTCTCTCTCTCACGTCTCCATCTTTCTCTCTATGAAACATTCCCTCTCCAAACAGCATCACCGAGAATATTAACTCGTGCAAAAAGTTACATGCAGAGCGTGTTGGGAAAGATTACAAGCCTTATCTCCTTAATTCAATGCAATGTTGCTCTATATTAACTTCCAGTACTATATTTCCTATGCAGATACATATATGTAAAATCCTAGTTAGTTTTGTCTCTCGAATGGGAATACATAAGGACATGGCCTGTACCATACGTACTTTCCCAAATGATGACACCATCTGCGCAAGATTTCTTAAATATCTGCTCTGCCTTGTATAGCTATGAGGCTGGCGTCTACAAGTGTAAATTAAATGGTAGGGCAGAGAGCTAAAACATTAAAATGCAATTTAAATTTGGGTTTGATGAAAATTTATAGGAGCAGTTGTAATAGTTAGGGAATACCGGAAAGTGCAGATCAAGGCTTTCAAAGAGCAAGAGAGAAATAATGATGAGGTGAAAGAAGGATGAGTGTGGTTGCCATTTCCATTAGACCAGCTTAGCACACACTATATGCTTGGGAAGAGGATTGAGAGTGATCAGATGAGGGGCTTATTTATAAATGTTTACGCCCTATACATACTTATTTATGTAAGTGTGTACTACTTAGTATATTCAAAGAATAAGAGAGACGATGAAGGACAGTAAAGGATGATGCGATGTGCTCTTGTGGTTCGTCCGGGTCTACCAACTTTTAGAGCTTGAAGGGAAGCTTATACTATGAAGATACTTATACGTGGCTAAAACTCTTGTTGAAATGCCTTGGAAGGATATTTGGGAATCATTGTGTAGCAATTTGTGTCTCAGCAGGGGAAAGTAAATAAGAGGGGAATGACTCGGAAAAACATTTCCATTAACTAATCAATAATCAATCCGCTTAATCAACACAATGCTCCACATTAGCCCCTTCTTTTTCTTTCCACATCCACAGGCTCTGGCTCCATGTCTCACACACACACGAGAGAAGGAGTCAAAAAAATCTGTTTAATCACACAAGGATATCATCACAGCCAGAATTATGCATTCCCATCATCAAAACTCCTAGTCCTATTTACATTCAATATTGACAATAGCTCTTGTTCCAACAACAATTCAAACAGCTTGAAAAACTCAGTCAGATCCTTTCAACCCTCCCGTCCCGCCTCCTCATATTAGCTCATATAACGCCTTACAACAATACTCCAGCTTACTTCAATAAGGTTTCTCTCTTTTGCGAACTCATTTACTCCATTGCATGGTATTATCATGTGCAATGTAATACTGGCAAAAGCTCTTGCAAATACTCAATGAAAATATGAGGCTAAAACACATGGTTGGAAGTGGCAGTCAGTTTGTCAGTGAGAGCGACATTAGGCGTGACATAGATAATGTCACATATTGTGGATGGAAGGAAAAGAATCCTTTTCTAAAAGTGCATGGGTGCAAATGTATAAAAGTGCTTATATATGTAGATACTATGTAATGGAGATGTATGGAGACAGATGAGGAATAAATGTGTTGGGACAGAACCTTGGGCCTTGTAGTAGCATAATACAGAATATAAATATAGTGAGAGAGGAATATAGGACTAGGAATGACGGAGAGGAGAGGCAAGAGGAGAGAAACCCGAATCTACATCAACACAAAAGGATGGAGTTGATTTAATTAAAGCAGAATATTGCAATAAAAATAAATACTACGGTCGTAATGCGTTCTACATTACCCTAATGAATACTGAGGATAGGAAAAAGTACCATGTTCAGCCTAAGATAATTGACACACTTAAAATCTATCTGGCTGATGTGATGTAGTCGGCCGACGACGACTACTCCAATCTTATTACTGCTAATGGAGTATTTATGGCAAGTGTTACATTACATGGCATGAATCCTCGTAATCTTTTTCATTCAACAGCTACTTTATTGTCAATTTCTCATCATAATATCGTACAAAGTGCTGTCGTATTATCGCCTATGCTTAATAGTTGTAGTAGTCTCTCATCCCCAAAGAAACACGTCGTTTTGGCATGGGTTGGGTGCTCTCATGCTTTACCAAAATAACACCACTCTCTCTCTCCACACTTACTTCTCTCCATTAGAAACTACTTTCTATAACAGCCCTCAATATATCCCATTACTTTTTAATATATATATACGTATATACACTTCGTCTGAATAAAATCACTCCCTTACACCATTCCTCTTTATATTGATCCATCCTTTTAGTACACGTCGCTCCCTATGACATTGCTCTTTGTGTCGTGTATAAAAAAAACAGGACTTTTATTCTGCATAGATCTCTCGCTCTCTCTCTATAAATGGATCACTTCCTAAGTACTTACAAGATAAATATAATTTTTCATTGGAATCAGCTTCCTACAGGAGAACCCTCGACTAATCAAAATCACGTTTGGGTTCATAGAAAAATGATATGTTATGAATGAGAATGGTGAGTAGGAATATAAAGTGAAGAGTGAACTTTCCGAGATTCCCTTTTATTGAAGTATGGGAGAGATATGTTTCTACCTACGGACGATTCTCTCTCGACCGTTACTTTTGAACGTCTGTTTTAGTGGATGTAAGTACGTGTGTAATGCTACTAGAAACTACAATCGGAAAAGTTTTAATAATTCCCATTACACGGGTTTTAAGGCTCAGTTTTGTGTAGCTTGGGTGCAAATTGTAACATGACAGGAAATATTTAAAGCTCATGTTGTGAAATCAATTTAAATGGATTTTAACCATGTTTTTCCTTGTTTATGAATTATGACTTATGTTTTACCATTCATTTTACTCCACTACGTCAGTTCTCTCCTTTTTTTCTATTTGAACAAAGGCAAAAAAGAACACACACCGAGAGAACTGTACCCCAGAGAAGATTAGAGTTGAAGTCATTATTGCCCATTTAGTGTTTTTAGTTGTTGCTTGGCAAAAACTTTTCGTCTTTTGATGGGGGTAAAGTAAACGTCGAGAGATTTGATATATAGAAAAGTTTTTCCCTTTTTTTCTCTCATCCTCTCTCTCTCTCTATTTCTCACTCTCATAAGGAAGATAGGTTTTTGGGTCCTACGCCTGTTTGAAATAAATGAGAAATATTTGTTTTAATTTCAAAAAAGGGAACACAATGGGTCCAAAGTTTTTTGTTTGATTCTTTTTTTCTGTTTTGTTTTGCAAAGTCAAAGGAATGGAATTATTGTTTAAGAACATGAGTAAAAGAGTATCTCTCTTGGCAGAATGTAAAGATTTACGATGGGTTCTAATTTTTTCGAGTGTGTGTATATATGTCTGTATATTATGATCCTAAAGGGAAATGATTAGGAGGATTTTAGGGAATATGTAAAAGTTATAGGGGAGGGAGAAAAGAAATGCAAGTCTCAATGATAATGGAATCTCTTGGATTTTCATAATTCGACCAAAAAGTGCCCCAAAAATGAAAACAAAGGAGTAATGAAACTGTAATATTTCCTCGTTCATCATAAAGGAAGGACAACATGAAAAGGGGGGAGTTGTATTCATTTAAGTTTGAATTTACGACCGCGTTAATTACCCTAGCATTTAGTGTTGTTCATCGCCAAGTGCCAGGGAGCAAGTGTTTTGCCTTTCGGCCCTATAGATTATGCATTACTGGGTCTCTCTCTCTCCCTCGCTCCATGCTCACTCAGCTCATGTACTCTGTCTCTGTTTTTCCCTACCTCCAAAAATCTTAAATGCTCTCTCTCTCTCTGCAAGGGACACTCAGTCATGCATGTATATGAGGCACTTAATACTTAGCTAAAGTTTCCTCTTATGTGTCGCGAGTCGCGACTCAATCTTCATTTTCCTAAATTACTGTCCACTAATTCGATTTCCTCCTGTATTCCGCATTATTACAACTTTTCCTCGCCATTTCTAAAAGGCTATTATACCCACGCCAAAGGGACACACGCATCCACACATTTCAAATGTCATGTCCTAGGATTTTCAGTACCGTCCATGTCTCTAGGATAATATCCTCTCTTTACTATTTTCTAGTATCTATAGGTATGTATATTTAGTAATAGTACGAAATCCAAAAGCTTTTTCCTATCCCTTTTCATATAAGTACATACATATAGGACCTTCCCACTACATCTGCAGAAAAGGCAGAAAAAGGAGACGGAAATTCCCGGCTCTCTCACACACACACACACACCTTTTTTGATAATATAGAATCCGTATATAGTACTTTATCTCAACTCTTTAGTACTATTTCATTATAAACCTGCTTTTTCTTCTATAGGGTTAGCTATAGTTAAGCAGAGCAGTAAATAAGTAATCTGACAGGACTCAATTGTAATGCTCGAAGGCGTCTGCTTGAAAATGTTCAACGTCTCTGAAATTTTTTCCGAATAATTTTTTCCAACTGTACATTGAACGTTGGTTTATACACAGTCCTTATTGTCGAATTCCGTCGGCAGTTCTTTTCTCTCTCTCTCAGTCTCTCTCTCTTTACCTCTCGTCCTTTGTCTTTCAGTTGAATTCATAAACAAGTGATATTAAACTCTAACTCTACAGATATGTATGGCTCATCTTAAGGAGGACATGATAGTAGCAAGTCGGACTATAGAAGACTAATAGTGGAGGATAAAAAAAATCACCCCAAAAACAGCCATAAAACATAAAGACATGTACTCTGCTTGAGAGTTTACAAGCGGAACAAGAGAAAAACTTGTGTATCATTTTGATTAAAACACTGAAAAATATTTACGATTAAATTACGGCTATGATTACAGACTGCTATTATTCAAGAACAGCTATTACCTTTCCTATTGCTGCTGTTGAATTCCACGAGAAAAAAAACACCCATCGGATTCAAAGAAGAGGAGGAAAAAAACAACAACAACAGCAGGCATTAGATATAACTAACTAAATGCTAAAAATCCTCCTGTATGTCAACAGTCAAAGTCGGTGCATGTGGAGTTATATTAAATGCATAGGATTGAATGGGATTCGTTACATACCACTCCTATATTTACAGCATGGAGCCTTCCTTTTCATGAAAGGCTGTAAAGTATATATTCATGCCCCATAAAACGGCGGAACATTCTATATAAAATATTTTTTTCCCTCCCATTTAATATTTCTCTCGTAACCGATAAATATGATAAAAGTTTTATTATTATTATTAATAATACGTAATTTTATTTATTGTAACTATTATGTCATACTCAAATCTACTACTACCATGAAACATCGATGGTAATCATAAACAAACTTACAGCAACAAATTCTGCACGCCCAACCAACAAAAAATCCATAGTCAAACCCTATGCACACGAGGATAGCCCTCGTGAAAAAAAATTAAATAAAAATAAAAACTGCAGTAAAATGCATGTAATATAAGAGCAGTCTGTAAAAATCTAGTTTCACTTTAACAATAAAAGCCGTCTCATCCGTGATGCATTGTAGTTTAGAGATTAAAGAGCAAATTGAAAATTTATTTCGTGGAACGTTTATACACTCCGTAAGGACTTTTACTACGTAATATTACCACAACCAAGAGTCTACCATACATAATTATATATAGTAAAGCCATAAAAAAAAGTTCCATGCAAGAGGCCTCTCAGATTGAGGTTTCTTTCTCACAAGAGTTCCTCGGGAAATTAAGAGACTAAAAATCTCGCCACGTACGAAAACTCCAATGTTCAATGTAAACATGGCTAAGAAATTAAACAACGTGGGAAGAGAACTCTTTGTGAGGATCATATTACTATTTGCTAGGATGTGAAAGTGAGAGAAAACTTTAGGAAAAACTCTAGTAAAATAATCAAGGACTAGTAGAAAATAAAATAAATAATAGGAAAAAACAGGAATTATTACACTTGAATAAGGAATTCACTCCGACAAATAAACTTGCCGGAAAAGTTCATGTGTCTGAAGGGAGAAGTTGGTTACTTTTTACGGAAAGTTTGAGCAGAGAAGGAAAATCCTTTTAACATTTCTCCACACACCCAAAAAAATACAAAGACATATCTCCCTTTTCCTATATATACTTATAATCTATTAAAATGGAACAAGTTTCAAAGTTCAACAAGGCGAAAAATCAGCTGACAAAAGTTTACACATTGTATAAGTACGTATTGGTACAAGTGGAGGAGATCACACTTTATATAAATCCAGTGTTCTCTTTCCCTCTCTCGCTCACACACACAAATGCTATACATACCTTTAGGGAAAAAAGGGAGTGGAAAAGAATTGCAACCATATATAAATGTTGAGAAGCCACAAGAGCTAGACCTTGGATAATACGCACAGATTCTATAATAACTTTATGTCTGTCTGGGATTTTCCCAGAGGAATCCCTGAGAGAAAAGACATGCACAAAAGTAACTACCGGAAAAGCTACTGAAAAGTAGCAAAGGTACAATACATTTCTTCTCTGATTTGTTCGACGAGATACAAGACTTACAATGATTTTCAATAGGAATTGTTCAACAGACAAGAGGAAAGATCCTTTGGGACAGATTTTGCACATGATGCCATTGTGTGTGCCCAACACTGTCATCCATACAATACCAACCTCAAATATGTTATACACACTTTTATACATTATAACTTAACCCAACCACACAGTATTTCCATGGAACTATATAAAACTCCTCGAACCTCTCTTTCTCACTCTCAATATGCCTCTCTTGCAACAACTTCCATTGTCATAAACTCCACTTTCCATTATTCTCCAAGAGAATTGTGTCTACATTTTGCAAATCCATGTTCCAGTGTCTAATTTCAGCCGAGCGCCGTACCAAAAGAACAATGCTAAAATACATGTGTACGGATATAATACTAAAATACATGTGTAGGAACATAATGCTAAAATCCAACTGTATAGGGAAACAATGCTAAAATACATACTGCCCCACTTGAGCGCATGAGAGACCGGAGTAAAAATAGGGTCTATAAAAATATAAAATAGCCAAACTCTGGAAATACTAAAGGCCAAAGTAAAGTGAACATACGGTCAAAAAGAAAATGTAATATAATAGATGGTCTCCAGGGTTCATCCTAATAATACTGGCTACTTACATTATTACATTGGACTAATAAAATGTATGAATTGAATTGGTGTAGGGGTGGGTAGATTTTGCAGTTAGGTAAAATACAATGTATCTAATGGACGGACTTGGTATGAGTGAAAAAGTGATGTGGAGCATAAGGTGGAAAGAAATGAAGGGAGAGAGTAAATGATATGTTCAGAGCAGTTTGTTTACCGGTGGACAAAGATTGCATGGTGCGTCCATGTATTAGTTAATACTTGTGTTTTGTGTGTGTGAGTGAGTGTGTGTGTGTGCACTGTGGTTGCAGTGTGTACACAGAAAGAGCATGTATAGGTATATAAGAGAGTAAACATGAGGAAAAACACGGAGTATTATAACACTTTTACACGTCTTGATAGTAATACTTATGCAAAATAATGCGTGCAAGAGTTTTACATGAGAGGAAGAAGAAAAAAATTGAAGGAGGATATGCATAACAAATGAGTGAAGTTGCGATTGAGTTTCGCTAGGCCGGGCACGGACAAGTGTTACATGTGTCCGTGTAAGAACAACACACGTGGGTGGGTAAATGTTGGAGGGTGCGGGGTTAATAGACAGGTAATTAATGGTTGAAGTGTGTGGGTAAAAGCGAAATCTTGTAGGGATTAGCATAATCCAATGGCTGATAGGACATGTTGTTGGACAAGCCCAAAGAACAAACTACGAACAAGCTGCCTGTGTGCACTCAAGAACTTCAAGACCAATATACTTCCCCATGGACCAATGGGACGGCAGGATCCACCCAATTGGCTCTAAGCCGGCTCCAAATCGGGACAAAAGGGAGGGCCTTGTTGAATCCATTCTCTAGAGTCGCGTTTGCGCTACCCTCTGTAACCCTTAGTTCTATTCTATACTCACACCTGAGCACAACTAAACAACACACATCTCATGGCTTACTTTGGATACTCACCTGCTTACAACAACAATCAGGTAAGCCCAATCGCTCTCTCTCTCTCTCTTCTCAGCTCTCGTATTTATACATAACACTCAAGAGTTACCCACATCATTATAAATATTGCACTTTACCACACTCCATCCTCTGGCAAACAACACTCTCTCACCAGCTCGCCATCCTTCCTTCCTCGTATTGAGAAAAAAGCCTTTATTTCGTCATTTCTTCTTCGGGTTCTACTCAAATTCAACCTTACGTTGTTCCTGGGATAAATTTCCCCACAAAAAATATTAAATAAATAAACGGAAAGTTTCAAACTGGAAAAACCATGTCCTATATATAAAATACACCGCAAGTTTTCAAATCAAAAACCATATGCTGCAAAATTGTCGACCGGCAAAAAGTCTGGCCATCTCTGGATTACAATTACTCTTGAAGAAAAAGAGAAGAGAGTTCTAAAAAAAGTGTCTCACATATATTTATACCCATGAATTGTGAATCCTGTTTTGTAAGGAGGAAAAAAGGAAAAAATTCCGTGTGACAAACAAATTTATCATCAATGGTTACAAATTTTTCGGATATATTTTCTATTTAAAAAAAACATCGCGGATTGAAGATCCTCAGAGGTTCGTGGACCTATAGGACTCGGATTTTTATTTGTCATTGTTCATTAACTGTGAGAGTGTGGCTTTTGGACGGAACGTTTTGAGTACGCATGTGAGCAGGAGTTAAATTATTGGAAAGGAAACTATCGAATCCAAATATATCGCTATATAACTATATATAAATATATATCAAGCGGAGAGAAACTATACATTTTTTTGGGAGGAATAAATTTATGTTAAATAACGCGAAAACTTTATCAGGGAGAATTTTTAGTGGGAAAAAAGTGTGAACATGTGCGCTGCCCTGTATATGAAGGAAAGCGTCTACGATTTGGCCAAAGTGGATGGACTACGAAATCTTGGTGCACAACAAATTAGGGTGAATATTCCATTGCTGGTGTTGTAGTGAACTATTGAAAAAGTTCTCAGTTTCATTGTCATTTTTTAATTCCTTAATAATTATTCAAATTATTGTAGAGACTTATTTTGTGACAATTTTTTTCCGCTCATGTAAACAAGTTACCACAAAAGTTTTTGTCAAAATTTCTTTTCCTTTCTCATTCTATACATTGTAGTTCTCTATATATTTATCTATCAATATTACTATTATTATTATTATTATTATTATTATTATTATTATTATCGGAAAAGGAAAGAAAAAAGCGGAAGATTCTCACTGCTTCAAGTACACTTGTTGAGAGCATGCAAATGTTTTTATTTATTGTAAAAGAATTATTATTGTCGTTATAGTCAACTGTTTTCTGTGCAGTAGGAGAGTATCTATATTAAAAAGTAGATAGTTTGGACTTTCTAACTAAAACACGATTGTCAAAAAATAAACGTCACCGAAAGCTTTTGTGTATGTGTTTTTGACATTGTCACAAAAATATACATACAATTTTGTGCAAGATCGGCTTTGAAAAAGACACACAAGGGAAAAAATACTCTTGTGGATTTCCTGAGAAAACAATAATAAAAATCTCCCTGAAAACTTTTGTCTATTTAAAAATTGTAAGCTTTTGTAGAGAAGAGAAGTGAGCAGATTTTATAGACAAAATGTAAGCAAACAAAAGTGAACTTGTAGATTTGTTTACTATCTATCTATCTATATGCATTAATATATGTGTGTGTGTTTGTGCATATACAAATATGTATGCTATTAGCTGAATGTATTTTATAGCTTTAATTTGTTTGTAGTTTATAGTTGACAAGTGTTTTTCTCTTGTATCTTGCTCCATTTTTATGCTATTGCATACCTTTACTACCCTATTTTTTCCATGGTTATTTTTAGTACTTACATTTTGGGTATAAAGTAAACACAAAATTTATATATGATTAGTTACAATTGTGTTGATACTGCAGTTTACATTTCAAACGGTTATTTTCTCTATTTCCCATCCTCCTGAAATGGCTTGAGTTGATTTTTTTTATTGAGTTGATTGTTTGTAGTATTTTGGTTTCTTTGAGTGTTGTGTGTAAAATGGAGCTGTAGAAAAAAGTTAATTGAAATAGTATTTTTGAGATTTTGGTATAGGTGTGACGCGGGAGAAAGGATTGAGGAATGCTAATTTGATTATTGATTTTGCATGTGTAAAGTTGTTGGGATCGCCGAGTTCATCATCTGGCGCAATGAGTGGATCAACATCACCGAACGGTGTAACCACATCACCCGGCACATCTTGCTGTGAAGGTGGCCGCCCTCTTGTAACTGACCCCGTCACAGGTCAATCAGTGTGTTCATGTCAGTATGATCCTGCCCGGCTTACGCTATCATCTTACCCAAGACTCACAGCATATCCTCCGGCCCCTTATGCCCCCCCTACAGAGCAAAATCCATATCCCACCCTGGAGTCGTCTGCATTCTACTCACCATTGGTATGTCACAAGTTATTTGTCAATTTCATTGTTTACTTTGTATAATTAGGGTGGACAATGTTTGTGTATGTCTGTTTGTAGACAGAGGGATTTATGTGTATACCATGTAAAAGTATGAGTAAGATTTCTCAAAAGTTATATGTACCTCTAATGGTAAAAGTTAATGCTCTCACAGACTACTACTACTACTTTGGAGGTTTTAGATAAGCTTATGGTTTAGGGTCTCTACCTTTTCCACGAAAGGTATCTATAGGGATAGTAAGGGTTAGCCCTATGTATCTATTTATGTATATGGTGTAAGGGAAAAAAGTGTATGCATGGGGTTTGTGTCTAAATGGTAGACTAGAGGTACTCAAGAGGAAAAGGAAACTAAGCCAGGGTTGTCTCCATGAGCATCACTACACGTTGGCATCTAAGATCATATTTCTGGGTGAAGTTATAGTTGAACTAGACCCATTGTAAATCATCGAAACGATCCAGGACTCTTAGTCTGTCAGCTACATATATGTTATTTGTGACGCTCAAGTAGGAGCACATGCTTGGATACCCAATATCCCATTTCATTCTTGACAGTCTCAACCAAACTAATTGTTCACATAGGAAATGCAATTAATCACAATTATTTCAAATACAAGAGTAACTTACGCTTCCTCCTCGCAGTCATTTTTTTTCACTCAACTCTCCATAACCAAACATACATTATTGTCACTCGGAATTTGCTTCCCTTGTATTAAAAAAATCATAGGGTTTTTTTGAAGGAGCGTAGGCCACATTTGTTGCCTTCGGAAGCATAGCGAAGTTATAATAATACAAAGAAGTCCCCCTTACTCTACAGGCAATTGCTAAGTTGCAGTTTTTAGTGTAGCTAAGTCGCATAGAGGTGGCAGGGGCTAGAGAGAAGCTATTTATGGTTGGGTGTTTGGAACTAGACAAACATTATAATACGATAAATAATTGCATCATTTTATCCAGGATGAAGCTCAGGGTTTCTTCAAGCTTAAATCAAGTCCCAATAAAGGGAGTAGCTCTGTGTGGTAGTAGTTGAGTCAAGGAATATATATGGTCACGCTAAAATGCTTGAGCAATAAATTCTACAAATGCTCACGTAATCCTGCACATTTGATTAAATAAAATCCTATAGGTTTTTAGAGGGTATAATGATTAGTAGCTACCTGTAATTTACCATGTAGTCAGGGAGCTAGTAACCACAGGGAGATTAAGCGACTAAAGGCTTTCCAGATGACTCAAATAACTCTTAGGTGGAAAAAGAATGTGATGTCAAGTGACTTATGCCAACGTCCTCCATAGTCCCAGACATTTGCTGTGCATTATATTATTGTTCTCGAGTAGCCATAGGGACAATGATGGGAAAGCAGCGTGAAAGGTTAAAAAATAGAAGGGATATTGTCAGGTAATGAAGCTTGAAGGAGCCAGAGTGTGATTTAGGGGAAAAGGTTAGATTGAGCATGTCGCCAACATTTCGTCAAAATTTTAAGGATGTAATTGAGGACAGGAGATAAAACAAGAGATAATAAGGAAAAACAATGTCTAAACTTAAAAGCATACATACATAGATATCATAGAGTCTCCAATCCTCTAATACATATTAGTTTAGGTAGGAGAAATAAAGGCAATGGCAACAATCAGTTAAAAGTTTTTGGGGCCATTTTTTCCTCTATGCCCTCCACTCGAATAATGCTATTAGTGACAGAAAGGTAGCCTGCCAAGCAACGGTTTTCACATACCTACATGAAACATTATTATTTTGCGTGTGCTCTCCGTCTCCGTATGCCTGGATTTTTCTCATCGTGTATACATATCGCTATTTAGAGTGAGAGGGATATTTGTTTTAGTAGTTATATGATGGCATGTATAAGTTTTTCAGACAAGTACTTATTAGTAGTCAGGATACTTAGGCGTGTGTGTAGTGTGTATGTAGTGACTTGTAAACAATGTGTACATGAGTCCTGGTTAAGTGAGAGTATGTATTCCTATGCATCATGTTAGGGGTATATTATTGCCATGTATAAATATGCGTATGTTTATGTGTGCAAGATTCTATGTTAAGTTAAGGGAGAGGAGAAAAGTGTGTGTAGCCCATGTGTAGGTAATCATCTTATTTATATGAGTGGATGGAGAGTTTCCTGAGGAACGGTGTGAGGACTGGATACATAAGTTTTCTGTCCAGAGCTACTACTACTACTACTACGTCTACCATTAGAGAGTACATGTATAAAGTTGTAGTTATTGGAGTAAACAAGTGGTGTACATTGTAGAAGATATGATGTGATGGGATGTTATTCTTGAATGGGATCTGTTTGCCTGATAATGGATGTGTTTGTTAGGGTGGGGCGTACGCTGGCCTGAAAGAAGGGAGCGGAACTGGCGACGTGTCATGCTGGCCGAACCCTGGGACGCTTCAGTCCGGCTACTATCCATATGACCCGACCTTCGCCGCAGCATACGGGTAAAAAAATCCTGCTCATCGCTACCCCCAACTGGTCACATGAAATTTCATGATCCCACACACTGGTTTTCCCAAATTAGATTAAGGAACCACTGCCACTGCTCGCTGACTTTACTGATTTATTATGACATCGTCTCGACCTCCCTTTCTCTCTCTCTCTCACTCGCCAAGCCACTCTTCAGTTCATATAACTCTACTCCTTCTTCCGATTGAACTCTTCTCTCTCTCCCTTCTCTATCATAGTCTATTTTACTATCACACTTATTATCATAATCTCTCTTTAGTCAAGCCAATCATTGGAACAATCCTTCTCCTTCCTTATGTCTAGGTCTCTGAAAGGATTCTTAAAATTTCTCCACAAAGGTTACAACTCATGAATTTTTAATTGAATTACACACATAACCAAGTTCCCCCAAAAACAGTATGAGATCAGTTTATATCCCTCTTAATCTCAGGATTGTATTTCATATCAAGTTCAAATTATTTTACCTTCCGAGTATATAAATCCAAGCTATCATCACCTCCTCCGTAGTTTCCTTGGTATGAGTTTTTTTTCAACGGAAAAATTATTATTAGAGCGATCTCCGCAAGAAAACCGTGTGTGTCTCTCTCTATAGCGCAGTTACAGATATATTTAATATCGACCCATCCTTCCAAATTTCCAGGGCATATCCTTATGTAGATATGAATTAGGTGCAGGTAGAGAGGGCAATTCTATAAAAATAATATTATGCATAGTTATGGTATAGCGTTGGATAAAGAATCCCCCAAAAAATACATATCTTACATACACACCAACCATAGCTTTATTTTCAGTGTAAAGAACAATGCTAACATTTAATTTTTTCTCAACTTTTGACTAAGGTTGTGTTTGACTAGCTCGTTTGATTTATCTGGCGATTGTTCTACTAGCCCTTGTCTCCCCATCTGGTACCTCTTGTTGTGAATTATGCAATTTCTCAGTAGATTTTTACCACAATTCTATACATGGTTTCTTTCAACTCAGTCACTCACTACGAGAGATATGTATACACTGTATGTTAGAGTTGGGAGCCCTACAATTTACAAGCCATCCTCATGGTAATCAGATTTTTTGTACAAATTTGACATATTAGCAGTGAACCGTTCATAAGTACAATATTAATTAAAATTTGTTCCTCCTATTATTAGCGCTCTTTCTCTCCACTAAACTTTGTACATTATAGTTCCTCCTTTGATGGTGAACTTCAGATGGTTTTTATTTTTTTAAAGCTTTCTTCATTTATTTTACTTGGATTTTATATGTATCCTTTTTTGTCTGTGCATACATAAGGGCATGCGGGGAGACTATACTTTATTATATGTATCTATAGCTAGACTCAATTTCAGTTTTGTTTGAAGATGTCGATGGTGATAAGGATAGTTCAGGAAAGTAACCATGACGAATGAGAAAATTAAAGGATAGGAGTCAGTCAGTGACTTGGCCGTTGTAATGGCTATTCGAGGAAATAAAGCAGTGTACATATCGCTATTCTATTGTGAAGAGTGAGCGAGAGAGAGAGACAGACAGAGACTGAAACGAGGTAATCGAACAAAAAAAGGAAGGCGATGAAGAAAATGGCACATCTCTCTCTCTCTCTCTCTCTTGCACTCATCTCCCTTTCTATAGTTGTTGTAGGATACATTTATGTGAATCCTAGTTATGGAGGACGTAGGCGACGGCCATAAAATTGAGAGATGTATGTGTGACTCGGAAATGCCCGGGTAAACCAGCGGAAGCCAACTTAGAGGAAATGCATTAAGGGGAGAGATTTTAAGTGGGGTCACAGCAGGGAGGAAATCAAACGACATAAAGGGTTACCACCACCATCTCTTCTTTGACTCTTGTGGAAAGGAGATTTTGACACCCGCTAAGAATGTACCCAAAAGAATATGTGAAACTCTTCCTTCTTAGATCTGCTTTTTTCATAAGCACTTAACTCACTGTTATGTCCTTATATTTATCCCTTACTCTATACGTTCAATTGCTGGAGTTTCCTCTCTCCACATATAAATGTATGTTACATTTATACTGAAGGACTATCCCCGAACATATCTTAGCAATATTCCGTCTTCAACCAATACAGGAAGATGTTATAGTTTTCAGCTATGATCCTTGCTTCTTTTTTCTTTCTATGTAATATGAGTGAACTTTTCTTGGAAAAAAAGCCTTGCTTTTAATTTCAAGCCTCTTTCATTCTTCCTATTGTTTATTACTCTCCGAAGCTATTCTAATCTGTCATGACCTATCATCCTTATAGTGAGATTTGTGCGAGGGAGAATGAGTTAGGGAGAGAGAGAGTCAGCAGTGCGTGACACGCTTTCAGTAACGACATAAAAACTCTGTTGAATAATGCGTTTATTAATGCTGCACCTTTTTACATCAAAGTGAGCATTAGTCGGATGTCCCTAACAATGTGCAAAATCGTTTGATTCTAATCTAATTTTATTTTTACTCCTTATTCTTTAATCCTAACTATAACAATCTTTTTCTACGTATATTACAGTTTTTGTATTACAGCAATGATAAGGTTTTTATTCCTTTCATTTCTTTCTCCAACTTTTAATATTTTTCATTTGTGCTTACGAAGTAAAAAAAGCTCATTAAATTAATAAATAATTTCCTTGGAGTATCTTATAGAATTTTACTTATCAAGTTGTTTACTCATCGTTATAAATAGCAGGATTTGAGTATTAAAATACTTTTGTATACGAAAGTTTTTTTCCCTTGTCTATTTCATGCTGATGCCAAATTATAATTTATTCTGGAGTAACATTTGTTTGAATTTTAATGTTTGACAGTGGAAGTATTTTCAAAGTAGTAATATGTTTCCCCTGGAGTAATTTTCAATTGTTTTGAAGGAATATTTATTCCAATTTTTATTTTTATTAATAAGAAAAAAACATTTGATCAGTTGGTGGCATGTCGTGTATACGTACAAGTAAGGAATTAATGGTAGGAAAGGATAGTAAAAAGACATCCGACAGGAGACGAGAAGTGCTTGATATGTTAAACGTTACATGTTAAAAGCGTGAGTGTATATATATGCAATACCGGCTCTATCACAGTTCGAACTAATCACTTAGTTTCCCGTTCCACCTGCTGGAACAACTATGATTTTCTACAGAGCTTATTCAGCTTCATATGAAAAGAGCGTGGCAGTTCGAGTAATATGTATAAAAACATGAAAGAGTAGAGACGCGTTTAACGTATAAAAGAGAGGAAAAGGATTAAAAGGCCGTGAGTTTGGAACAAACTACCTTTTGCACTTCGTCCTCATTCCATCAATCCCCCAAAGGATAATTATACGTTTGGGTTTAAGAAAGGATGGTGATTATGTAGAAGTTATTTCATGTGGTCAGTATCGATGCGCAATTAACTTATCACCGAATGATGTGATAATGACTGGCGAAATGAGCATTTTAATAATGTATAATGAAAGATTTTTTTTCATCGAATCAAGTTTGCTAACCTATAATCAAAAATATTCCCTTATGCTTACACATTTTGCTGGATGGTGAGTTTTTTTTAACATGTATATATATGTATATATTCCACTACTCAACAGATATGGGGGTGGGTATGACTTGGCAGCACGTCGAAAGAACGCGACACGTGAGTCTACAGCAACACTCAAAGCATGGTTAAATGAGCACAAAAAGAATCCTTATCCTACCAAAGGTGAAAAGATAATGTTGGCAATCATCACAAAAATGACTTTGACTCAAGTGTCCACATGGTTTGCAAATGCGAGGAGAAGACTCAAAAAAGAAAATAAAATGACTTGGGAACCAAAGAATAAGACAGATGATGATGATGATGACATCAAGGATGATGACGGTAAGAAAAAGTCCAGGATTTTCTCTCTTTTTCTGTCTCAGAAATTTTTTTTTACCTCTTCTCACTTATATTTTACACCAGCCCCTTTTGGCTCCTCCATGTGTATCGTAATGTGTTGGCTCCGGCCTTCCCTATATACTATGATGCTCAAGGCTCTCTCTCTCTCTTTCACTCAAAATACATAAGTTTTTAGTAGAGTAACTTGATATATTAGTGTGTGGCCACCCCTCAACCGCCGTAGAATAGCTTATAGCTCTAGCCTGTCTATTTATGAGCCCATAAAACTCTTTTTGCCTGTCCACTGTTACTCTCACTGCATCCTCCATATATCATTTATTTTCTCCGGGGAAGTTCCGTCATTTCATAACTTTTTCCTGTGTCTACTTCTCGAACATTTCCAGGAGAGCCAAGTTTTTTTCCCCTACATTTCCTAGTACAACATACTCAGATGTCCTACGTATTTAGTATGGAGAAAAGAGTTCGCTCGCCTGTTGGACCTACTACTACTATTACCACTACTACTACTACAATGTGTGAAAAAGTATAGGGAGGGCTTTTTCAAGTCCGGGCCTCATGAATACATAGGAGTGGTGTCAAAATATATGGTGTTGCACAAACAGTAGTAGCAGTGTTGTCAGTAGTAGTGGGCAAAGGAATAAAGTAAGCATGACGGAAAGTAATGCATAATCATTAATAACATTGGCCCTCCTTCCACATATATATACATACAGTTGGCAAGTAAATCAAAACTTAGGGTTGTTACTCTCTGTTGAAATGATAATAATGGAAGTAATAATGTAGGCTGAGTATTAGTAGCTATCCCACGTCCTTATATATCTTCTATGTACAGAGGGAAAATTTGTGAACTAATACTATGCCTAAATACATAGATATTGTATACATGGGTTTTGTGTATTACTAAAACATCCAATATCCTTCTTTTTGCCTCACTCACACTCTCTCTTTCTGTTCATCTCTCTCTCTGTATATAGTTAATGTAAAAGTTGAGAAACTGTGTTTGCATTAGCAGGGTGAGTAATGCTAAGGATAAAGGGTAAGGGTTAGACACACAGAGGATTACGGGATCCCCTTGGCCCATACTTCATCAAGGATTACTTTCATCCAACGTCTCTCTTTTTACTGCCACTCAACCATTTACAATCAAAATCTCGTTCCTCCTTTTTGCAGGCTCTGGAACTCGCTCCTCATTCTGCCTACGTGTTGGCTCGCTCATATATAGTTAGAGTGAGAATGGTAATAGTGAGGAAGTCAGAATAAATAGTGAGGTTTAGCTTTCGTATGGGCTATGTTTATGATGGAAACAAGTGCATATATTTTTCTACGTATGGAGATCAATTTTCAAATAGAGTAGATACTACATTGAAATTCACCATCATTTTCACAAATTATACACGCAGTCCCCACACTTCCGAATGCGTACGTAATTCGGCGGTGTTTAATAAAAAAACTGTCACGTAATTGCTATGACTTTTTAAACCCGGCTCAAATATACAAGGGGTTGGATTTTTTTACACAGGGCTGAGAAAGCAAAAGAGGCAAGAGAAAGAAAAAGGGGGATTTATTGTCGTACTTTTGTCCTGTTTCTCTCTCCCTCTATAAACTCTTGGATAGTATTAGGATAGAGATTGGTTCATGAACCCAAGAACTGTATCATGTTGCTTGCAATCAAATCAATTGAGTAGAAAATACGAAAATTACAATCGAATTTGTTCACTGGTCCTATAACTTGTTTTCTCTCTATAGTTTCCTTCCATCAGTTAATCAGTCAAGGGGACAAGGGAATGATGATAGAGGAAGGGCAGGGTAGGGCTCTATTCTAGGGTTTTCCCCATCAATGGATTTTTACATTAGTTGCGGGGGCTCGGATTTCCTATAAAATTGACCAACATTTTTCCTCATTGTTTGAACATTTAGGAAATTGAGTAGAGTGTTAGAGAGTGTCTTTGTTGAATCAGTGTGCAAATAGATTGAGTTGGTTTACGGAGTGTAAGCCACTTTGACTTTATGGACTATTCAAGTATTTATGTAATATGCATTTTGCGTATTATCAGGATAAAGGGCGTGCGTAATATTAATATGCAAAGCCAAGTTTAGTCAACTCTGGAATGTGGAAGGTATATGGTGAGATTATTTGGGGACTGCTTTTATTGCGGTGAACTCCTTCCTTGTCGTAGATCAAAGCTTATACATCAGTCTGAGCTAATAATTCTCGATATTAGGTATGGGCTAGATTGAGGTACAAATATTTGCTGACTTGAGTGGAGTTGACATGGAGCAGGCGGAGTGGGAAAGAGAATGTTATGACCATATTATTCAAAGTTGGGAGAGCTCTTTTCATTTTACATGGCTATGTTTCATAACATGACAGTGAAGAGGCGGTGGTAAATGTTGGTCGGGGTTTGGCCTACTGAAGGTCCTGTAATTATTCATACATTTGACTTGTAGCTAACTTTAAGTGAATGCATCAAGTAGTAGTAGTGCCTATAGGATTTTGACCATTTGGTGTAGCTTCATTATGAATGAGGTCGAAATTTCTTATAATTGTTCAACTGTGTTGTTGGGTAAAGGAAAGGGAGAAAAATTTAAAAATGCAGATTCCTTTGTCAATTTCATTTTTTTTCTCCTTTAGCGTTTGCTGAGCGTATAATGAGTAATTTGGAGGGATGGATAAAATAAACAAGGAAGTTTGAAAGAAAAATGGTTTTAATAAAGAAATTGTTAAATTTTAGATGATGACTCTTCACACGGCCCATCCTCATCCCCAGGATTAACAAATAATAATTCAATCGGGGTAAAAAACGACCCTTCAAGTGACCTCAAGTCAGACTGTGCAGCCACTTCTAACAAACCAAAGATATGGTCGCTGGCTGACACGGCGGCATGCAAGACCCCGCCACCCCAACCACATCCTCATGCTCTTAGCCATGGTCCTCATGGTCACCATTTAAACCATAGTGGACATCATAATCCTGGTAAGCTTGATTATTTGCCTAAACTTTCATCATAAAACTTGTAGTTGTAGATACGAAGAAATATATAATTACACATCACACCGGCTTTTCAATTTGTTAATGTACAACAAGGTTTTCTTGATAAATGCAAGTATATTTCATTGAAGCTCTATCTCATAGTATTGTATTTTATGCCCTCTAGCTTTGATTACAGTCCATTACTTCTGCACATTCATTGTATTCATTGTATGCATTTTCTCTGTAACTCGGCGAGTTAACGCAGAAAAACTACTCAGAGGAAAAAATACGATTAGGATTTTTCTTCAATGAATTCCCTGAGATATTTCTTCATATGTATTTGTTCAGTAAAAGTAGTTGTTGGATGTTATAATGTGCGTAAGAAAAGTATAGTGAATGATTGGCTATGAATGATCTCAGGTCACGGTCCACACCATGGTCATCCTCCTCCGCCCGTAACTTCATCCTGGAGTTTTGCACTTCCCTCCTACCGCTACGGGAGTTTTTTAACACCAGTAGCCTCTGAAGGAGTAGGTACGGATACCCCGCCTCAAACCCCTCCTAATCTTAAAGTGCCCACAATGTTGTCTGGAAGTTTGTCGTCTCACTTCAATCCTAGTGCTGCAAATTCTTCAGGGTTGACCTCCTCAGCTGACCTCACTACAACTGCTTTCAAGCCTGTTCTCAAAAGGTGAGCGAGTAGAAAAGAAATACGTTAAGTAGTTATCTATGATAGTAACGGAAGCCTTGTTGCAATTCATGTTACATCCATTACGCCCCATGCATTCCACTCTAGACAACACTTAGCCATTGCAATATCATTGCACTTCACATGTTAATTGGTCCTGTAGACATCCACACATGCATGTAATGCTACATTATACACTTTGGATTGGTAAACAGCTTTTGAACATAAGTTACTACTACCAAGAGGAGACTCACTGCTCCTCATCACATTTCTTCCTTTACAAGTTACATACAAGGCTGTAATCACTTATTATCCCCTTTGCCTCTCTATATTTTTTTAACGGACATACATGTAAAATTTGAAAGAAAAGCGTCAAGATGATAGTGAGAACAAATCAGAAAGGAATCCTCCTAAGGACTTGTTCCATGGGAGTTACACACCTTGATACTATACTTGCCTATATTACAGTTAACAGCGTAGGAATGGAGTATATATATATATAACATTGCGACGACAGCCTGTAGAAATATGTACTAATTTATGTACGTGGAGTTGAATATTGACGAGAAAAAAAAGTTGGACGGAGTAAGTAGTTTGAAGGAGTCTGTAGTAAAGTAACTTGCAAGTAAGTAGTGGCTTTAGTTTGTGACGTTCCTTAATTGTGTGTGTGTGTGTTAAAGTTTTGCTATACATTGTGTATTATCAACAAATGGAATTGTGTCCATTTTCAATGTTCAAGAAGACACATGACTGACTATGCACACATGCATCTTTTATACAATATGAGATTTGAAGAGAAGGTACAAACTCACGCTACCATTACAACCGAAGAACACATGTACTTATAGTTCATCTAGTAATGCTGCGTACAAGAACTGGTTTAACGGACATCAAACCAGTTCCCTAATCCTAATTAATTCACACTCTCGTGAACATTCAAGAAAGCTATTGTTGAGAGAGTCACATGTTGATGTTTCTATTTTGTGCCATGACTAGCATGACTTTTTAATTACCCCACCTGAACACCACTTTTTCAACGATAAAAACACACACACAGATATAATTATTTGTATGAGCTCATTTGACTTAGCAAATAAAAACTCCAACAAGTGAACTTTACTTGTGTATACAACTAGTACATAACTACATTAGCTACATCATGCTATTCCTGTCACTTGAACAAGAGTAAATAGAAATTACTACCCAACATTGTATACAACATCTATATACACACACCCCACAATTTTATGTATCACAAAAATGTAAACTTCAAACTTTCTGAAATATTTGTTTTATTATTTTATTTTATTTTGCAAATATATATATGCATGTTATAGTATAAATATTATTAGCCCAATATTTCCCCCCTTCAAGCTTTTCCTCCCCATCGTTTCAATGCCCGTTTGCTTTTACTAAATTACATTTTAGCTGCATTTATGTATGTAGCATATCGTCGACGAAAGTCCAAAAGGAGCTATAATTTTGTTTTTCCCATAACATTACGAAAATTATAGCTCCTTTTGGACTTTCGCCGACGATATACTGAATTTTTACTCCTGTTTTCATCAATTATTTATATATGTACACAAAACAATAACTTATATGCATTTTACGTTGTTGATATATACAGAGAAAAATGTTAAACATACACAGCTTTAGTATTGTAGCTACCGTTGTAAATTATTGTAGTCTTTGAGAGAAATGTATAAAGGACAAAATGTAAAAGGTACAAACAAAATGAACGAGAGACAATCACGCTCCTGTCTCCCTTATCCTATATACGTTTATATATATATATATTACACAGTATTTATTTATTCCTAAATAGCGCAATTATTAAAGGATTGAAATTGTCGAAAAGAGAAATGATTTGCCTACACTTATGCTTGATCTTGACTCCGTGGAAATGCACAACTCAAAACATAAATGCTCATGACAAAAGGCTCCTCTTGCGTTGTTTCTTTCTCAGAGGCTCCCTATAGCAGAGAGAGAATTTTATAGTATAGGGAATACACAACAAGGTAGCGTAATTGGAAGAAATGCTTTCGAGAAAAGAATCGTAACTTGAATGCATGCATAATTGAGGAAGAATAAGGTAGAATCAATAGAGTATTATGACATTATACCTTACAATATTATTTGACTGAGTGATTTCCTTCCACTGTGCAAGCAGTTTTAGTAGGATGCATGCCTGTAAAAAACACCTGAAATTTTTTTCCCTCTTGACGACACTCATAATATGCATTCTCCATTACATAAATTGAATTGTATGTTCCTAAACGTTTTGGGAAGGGGACTGCGTACTTATTTAACTGACTGTGGATGTGTGCGTATGTGTGTTGTGTGTTTATGGATCCATTTGTATGTATTGTGTCCGTTGTTAGTGAGTTCACACAGAAGAGTGACATGACAAGAATTATTAATATTTGAGCGACAGGACAGCAACTATGTATACTTAATGATATCACAAGATAGAATCATGGTGAAGGAAATTTTACATAAAACCCACTGCGTAGCTACACATGTAACTTTTGATTGTTGGAATGGCTTTGATTAGTGTGTTCTATGGAGAGCTTCTCTCTCTCCCTGTGTTCTCTGTAGAGGCATGCATGCTGGGAAAGGCATTGAAGTTTAACATAGCCTTCCAGTTCAGCATTCGAGCTTCCCTTAAAAACTAGTGCATTAGTACGCCACATTAGATGTTTATATACTTACAGTGATGTGCTCTTATATGTAGTAATGAGAAATGGTTCATGATCATATTACTCGACACTCGCTACTTCCATTGCTACACTACTCCTCGTTTTGTAATGATCTATGTCAAAAGGAGCTCCATATCAGAAGTCATACACATGTTCATGTGTACCTAGATCTTCGTCTTTTTGTTTGCCTCCTCTACAAAATTTACACTCACACTATTATTATTACGTATTCCTTATACTATACACAGCACCGTCCAACACACACACTACTAGACACTCACTGATACTACATACTTTCCTTATTGACATCCACGATTATTTGATGTGTTGCTGTTGGTTTGATAAAGGTGAGAAGATAGATAATGAGTTTTTGTGTTATTTTGGCAGTTCATCAGGAGGGTTCTGTGTGTGACGCGGACTCATCCAGTCGACCCACTTGACGTGTATGATGAGATAACAAGGATCAAAGTTTGCACTTCATGACCGAATGAGTGAGAAAGAAATAGAAAAAAGAGAGAGAGAGACAGAGTAATAGAGAAAAGAGAATCAATGAGGAACAAGAGTTAAGTCAAGCAAAAGCAGAGTGAAGTATATAAAAAAAAGCAAAGCCCAGTGAGTGAGTGACCACCCTGTGATAAACAAACAACAGAATGAGAGAGAGAGAGAGAGAGAGAGAGAGAGAACGAAGCCCCGATGGACCGAAGAAAGAATATCAAGACTACCCACAGAACAGGCAATGATAGACAATCTAAGTACCACCAGAAGAAGAAGAAGACGAGGATTGAAAAAAGGAATAAAATGAGGAATAGGACAAGGGAATATTTCCAAGTGTGTGTATAGAGGATGCTGATAATGATGACGATTGCGAGAGAAAGAGAGAGAGAAGTGTATCGTGCGTGTGTATGAAATATGAAAATAATATTACTTATATTATAAGACGTCTAATAAGTTCAAGTCTAATGAGACATGCTTATGTGCTAATAAAGAGCGAGAGAGTCGTGACAAGCCCAATTAAACTAACTTATGAGTTGGCACACATATTATTCACACTCAGAGAGGAGGGGGTCTCTCTCTCTCTATCCCCACAACTAACAGACATCTCTATTCATCATGATTTACATTTTACGATTCCTATATTTATTCTCCACATATACGCATAAATAAATATAGAAACGCTGTAGTTGATATTATTATTACTATACGTACATACGTTTTTTCCCTATGTAAATCCTATGTAGTTGTGTATATTTTATTTGTAAGAACTGTATACTTCACATCTCACACTCTCAGCCGTATTTATTTACAAAGCTCAATGGATTAGATGACATATTACATTTGTAAAACTATACTACTACTCCTACTACTCCCTTTTCAGCAAACTTTAACCATACTCACAAAATCCAATCAAATATCTATATCTATATATACACATACGTACAAAATGTACCAAAACTATACCAAGGTAACTTTCTTACGGACAGCCTGAAAAAAATACTAAATTAACTTTAGCTTATAATGATCTTTCTATATAAGTTTTCTCACTATACTATTATTCATTTTTCATTTTTTAGCTTCCTAGTATAAATAGATACTACATATTATTGCTATCACTTATTGCTACTACTTGTAAAAAAAATCCCTACCTACGACTAAATATAGTAGCAAAAACTACATACATTTACCTATATACAAAAACTGTTTATGTACATAAAGGAAATTCGGATTGAAAAGAATATAGACATAGGAAGACGAGAAATACACGCAATTTAAAAACCATCGTGACTATTATGATTAATATATAATACAATTAGGTACGCAAACTATATAATTATACAATATATAGTAATTATATGTAACCTATGTTTAACTACTCGTAATAGTAAAAACTCTCTGAGAATGTACTCGAAATCAAAAAATATTAAACCAAGAAAAAAAACAACTATTATTTACCCTTTACTATTTTACCGTTTGGAAGGAGATGAAGCTAACAACGTTAATATGGATAAAGGTCTACAGGAGCTAAAATATAACTTGATCAATACCACAGTAGTACCTTGTAAAAATATACTTTATGGCATCCTTTTGTAGTCCTGATCTAGTACAAAATATGTAGAGAGAGAGAGAGAGAGAGAGAGAAGCCTATGAAGAGATATATGTACACATCATTGGGGAAGACACAGCGCATTGAAACGTAAGAATAAGTAAGCTCATTTGAACCAGTTGGATAATTCTTTCCATCTAATTCATAACATTCCAAAAACCCCTGGATATTCATAAACACTTCGAAAAGGCTGAGTGTGAGCAAATCTCCCGTAGTATGAGAATAAATAGTTGGGAAGCTTAAGTATGTAAACCTCCTGGTTATGAATGTTGAGGATTGCCATGGAATTCCAGCAAAGGAATAAGAAATAAAGGTAGAAAAGAGACGGGGGAACTACACCATTTATATCTACTCTCTCCTTCACTTCCCATACTTTTCTTTCTCAAGTGATTTTCCGCGTTGGAAGAAGTACATAAAAGCAAACCAATCTCCCATAAAGTTTTTTGGGTGGTGATTCTTACGAACATTGGTCGTGCTCGTCCTCAACGTTGCTCTCAATTCAATAAGGAGTCGAATGTATGTTACTCTCGAGTACGTCATCATGTTGGGAAGGCACTTTGTTTCCTTGTCAGGAGTCTGGGTGACATGGGATGGATGTCGAGAAGAAGTGAATTTATGGAAGGTGGCAAGGAACTACTGGAAAATTAGGTTGGTAGCATCTGTTACTCTTACTTTACAGCTCACTCTTATAAGTATGTACCTATGTATGTATTATATGGATCTATGGATGACATACTATAACGGCGTATATGGACTATGTACGGAAATGGTTGTCGTAAGTAGGTGTTTCCTTCTTTGCCTGCATACAAGGAAACTCCTCATCTTGGTCTTTTCCCGAGAAATAAGTGTAAACGACTAAGTGAGTATACAGTGAGAGAGAGAGGACGGAATAACACTATTGTTGACTGAGTGCCTGGTCTTCTGTATGTGGGGAGTTGTGGAACTTGTCTTTTTTTCATTCTCTATGTACTCTATGTGTGTATGCATTGGAGGTGCTATAAGGTTAGAGACACAGATAGATTTACAGGGGAGATGAAGAAGCGAATCTAGAGAAGTGAATAAGAGTTGATCTCCGGTCGGTTAAAGTCAAAATGTCACAATAGAAACGGTTTACCCGATCGATTTTCTCTCTCTTACACTTCTGTCGCCTCTTTCTCTTTCCTGGTTTTCCTTCCCTCTCTCTCTCTCTCTCACTGCACGCAGTTACTTACGGCAGTCTCCTCATTGCTTACTGAAAACCCTTCAGACATATGACTACATGAGACGACCTGCTGCTGCTGCAGTAAGTCCTAGCGTCATCGTCGTGGTGGGGAATAAAGTGAACATTTGAGAATATTGGGATATATAGAGTCAGCAAAAGGGATTTCCATTTACTCTCTTATCCCCTTCCTTGGAGTGGGACAAGTGAGCTACATATTACAATAATACGAGTATCATCGGCTCAGGGTACCCCCTCACTCTCGTTGGTAACGGTAGGCTCTGAGAGGATAACAACAGGGACGTACATAACTGTCCGTATTTTCCATTCCGTCAAACTTTTACTGGTGAGGAAATCCATTGCCCCTATCCACACACTCAGCAGTTTACACATGATGGTTTTTTTTCTTCTTCTTCTCATACACAAGATCCATGCATTCAGTCAAGAATAACCTATCCAACTCAATCTCAGCTTTTCTCTCTCCGCAGGTTTGCGTAGTAGTACTATTTCTATACATATAGAAATTCATATTTCACATATATATAGAACTCTGACTCCATTTCTTGGAAAAAAATAATATTGCTTTCATGTATTAGCTGTATCATTCACGGATTAACAGAAGTACATATGTACTGGCTATCGGATTCCTTTCCGAGTCAGCCTCTGCACTGTAGTTACGTACAAAGGATACTACATGACCAAAATATTGAACATTTTATAAATTGATCTTTGACCCTTTTTTCTATCCCTGTCTTTTCTATTTCTATCATTTTCCCTTTCCTTTTACTCTCCCTTACATCCTATGACATGTCTTTCAAAAAGGGATGTAGATTTTGGGAGAATTTTGGTACACAGCGTTATGATATCAAAGGAATCCTATATGTTTCCCCCTTATCTTTAAGACTTTTCTGTACTCGGAGTGAAATACATAGGTTGTTGCAAGAACGATCCGTGAGTTCCAGATCGCTATTATGGAATGTCTCTCGCCCTGTATTACGTACACGCTCCAAAAGTTCAAATAACTTGTTCATTTTTCCCAATTCAATCTTTACCATAAAAAATATACTAGCCTCGAAATGTTCACAATGTGATTACTTATTATGATCGGGACAACATTTGTGCGAATTGCCTGAAAAAACTGTAACACTCGCAAGATATTATTTTTTTGCCCCCCGAACAAGGTTGGTAAAATTTTATGATTCGGCTTTCTCATAAAGTTATGTCATGTAGAACTCGTGTGTATGAAAATTCTCTCATATGACGGAACAGGTCATTTATATGATCAAATTCTCTCCTGTCTGGCTTCATTTCAGCATTTATACCATGATAAATGGGGTTTTGATTTGTAGCAAGATTTATTCATAATATTTTTAAATTCCAATAAAAAAGTTCCACCGTCATCCTAAAAGATGCAAGGATTTTTGCATTTTTTACATCATGAAAACAGCTTTATTAATAATAATAATTTATTCAGGTTAAACCGGCCTTAGCTGTTATAACCGCCTCTCAATACAACATTTTGCGCAGGTTCACGTCCCTCAATTCGAGAGGACATGATTATTTTTAAGTCCAGTTGTAAATTGGAAAATTTGACCTTCCTGTTGTTTGGGTTTTATTTGGGTTTTTTGGGGTTTCTATGAGCTCCTTCTGGATTTTATTTCACCCCTGCGTGCATCTAATGATCGATAAACATATAGAATCTTTTTTCATTATTTATCAAAATGCGGATGCTGAGCCTACGGCTCTTGATCACAAAATAAATTGATCAATAAACATTTGTTTTAAGACATAAATATATATAGACGCTGTAATAGTTTTTTATGATCTAATCTTACTTACTAAAAGCTTCGAGGTGAGGAGGAGGATGATTGTCGGGGTTGGTCGTACATGTTCATCTCATGTTGTACAAACGTAAAACTCAACGTCCCGATTCAATTGGTTGTTTTTTACTCATAGTTGCAAAGATTGTTAAGCAACGGCGTAGCGGTTTTATCAAAATTGGATGATTTTTACTGAATCTTGCGAGATTGTTGAAAAAAGTAATAATTATTACTACTTCTTTGCTTGAAAAAAAAGACAAAATAATAAGAAATGAATATGTTGGTACTGAAAAAAGATTGAAACATGAATGTTCCTTTGCAATACTCCTCTGCTTTTTACTTTTGTTGTTATCGGAAAGCAGTTGGCAATAATCACAAGATCCTTGACAACCACACAGTATCTTTATAGTAGGGGGTTTATTTAAGGAAAAATCAATTTTAAGTTAGTTAAAACAATATTGTGTGGCTTTTTCTTTTGGAATTGTTGTGTGGCTATGTATTGTTAGGGCAAAACCACAACAGTAGTAACCTTAATTGACAAAGCACGGGAGAAGAGCAGCGCGGTCATCGGTCATGACGAGCAAAGGACTCCGCATCATCTCATTTTTAAAAAAGTACGAAAGTTTAAGTAGAGCCCGGCCTTCGGTTGCGGCTGGGCTGATAGTATTACCCGCGGAATAAGTTCTCTATTTTCTACCTACTTACACTGACTTTTCTGTCAAACCTCTTATAAATGCGTAATGACTATTTATCAAGAACTGGGGTAAAGAACGTTCCCATCCGCAATACCCAAACTGGCAATGCCTAAATATATTCTTCTCAATTTATGTACATGGTCACTTTTTGTTACCAATCGAATCATTTTGTCAAAACCGGCAATGCCTAAATGTATTCCTCAAAATTAATGTGCATGGTAACTTTCTCACCAACCAAATTATTTTATCAAAACGGGCAATGCCTAAATGAATAACTAATG
>JAQFXU010000566.1:0-47974 GCA_034693705.1 Spatulosminthurus flaviceps | reverse complement strand
CACAACTGTCTTCTAAGCTCCAAGACATGTCTCGTCACGCCCCCAGACGGGGTCCTGCATTCTCCTCCTTTTCTTGTTTAATTTTTGTTGGCTCGCTTCGCCCGAGACAATGGGAGAGGTCAGTTTCGTGTTTACGAGAAATAACATCGTTGCAAGTGCCCCCAACATGAAAAAAAATATTTTGGTCAATACCTGCACACTCGAGTAAAGTCGTGATTGATCCTGGAAATACAAGCTCATGAGCATGACTAACCAAATAGTGTTTATTATGTGAATGAATAAACCCATTAAAATATTTTAACCCATAGTTCAAGGCATGTCATACAATAGGAATGCTTAATGCAAACCAAATGTTTCTAACCACCAAGGTTATATCATCTTTAGTTTTCGTGAGAACTTCCCTATCTCAGAAACTATAAACCTTTCCTACTGTATAAGAGAAGTCTCAAAGGCTGGTCTTGCAGTTTTAATGCAAATGGTGACTCAATAAACTTCCCATGAGAATCATTGTGGGTGGACCAATCGAGGATGAAGGAAATCAACAAGCTCATTTGAAATAAAAGAGGGTAGGTATTGTAAATAAAGCAAGGAAGCTATGGAAGTACATACAAGAATCTATTTAAAAATTTTCTTTAATTAAACTAATCTAATACCCTGTCACGTGAGGAGAAGAACACGCATAATGTCGTGTGGCTATGGCTATGCATAATCTCGACATAATTGTGAGTTCCATTAATATAATTATCTAAAAAAATTATTCTATTAATGTAGATAGTAATAGTCAAATAATTATGCTAATTACTTGCAACGAGGAATAAACGGCATAAATAAATTCCTTGCACAATAGACAAAGATAATGCAATTAATTAAGAAAAATTAAATAGTTTCATGTCCCTCCCTCAATCCCTCGCCTCCTAATTCTTTCGTCTTCCAACTAATGGCTTGTACCCTTGGCCACTCAATATGTAAAAATTATAATTATTGCATTTTGGCCATACACATTAAACCCACTGCGTTTAAAGTGTATAACATCGTTGACTATTACGAGGCTGCAAACACTAACAAGAAGATTACCAAATATGATGGAAAGGGATACAATGTCTTACGTAGTATGTTTTGAGTTCGTATTGTTTTGAGGAATACCATGAACCTGTATAGGAATACAATATCTCTCCAATTGGAACATTAAGATAAGCTTTAAAGGAATGCATCGACGGATGGAGAGTAATTAATTATACTACACGGCAGTGGAAGCATAAACTAACCTAATCCAACCTAACCTAACCCAATCCAGCATAGCGTCAGTTGTGTGACTACGCAACTGTAAACAAAAGCAAAACAATTAAAATTAAACAATATTACGTCGGCTAAAGTGCAAAAGGGGCTATATATGCAGAAATCGTAATGGTAGTGTATGCTAAATCCCTTACAAGCGATTTCTGCATATAGCCCCTTTTACACTTTAGCCGCCGATAAATTCTTGGAATTCCACAAACTCCACTGCACGTTCAACCAGTCACCAATGGGCGTTCAGAGAGTTGCATCTATATATGAGCGTAACTGAAGGTCGGGTACAGGTCGAGCAGAGGACCACTCTTTTATTATTAAAACATGGCTCCATTTTGAAGTGTGCGACTCTCTGTGAAAGTACCATCCCCTGCTTTGTATTATTGATGGCACTTACGCAGAGAGTCGCACGTCACATACATACCGCAAAATGGAGCCATGTGTTTTAATAAAGACCGGTCCTCTGCTTGACCTCTACCGGTCCTTGAGTTAGGCTCATTAAGCAGCTTCTGCAACTCTGAACGTCCAGTGGTGGTTGGTTGTATGTATACAGTGGAGTGGAGTGTGTGAAAATTTGTCCCAGAGTTTATATTGTTTAATTATTTAGCTTTTGTTTACATTTACGTAATGATTTATCTGAGCTTGGGTTAAATGTGCATAGCATCAATAATGAAAAAAATTATTATTGAGTAGACATTGCAGACAAGGGTACAATTTTGTGCATGTATTACACGTGTTAATGGTGTTAGAGTTGTGTATGCAGTTATGACAATAAACCATTATTATTATAAGTCATTAGTCGGAAGCCGAAAGAAGGAGGCTAAAGCTATGTTTCGAGTCGGTCGTTTTTTCAGTTTCATTAGATGATTCGTGCAGTTTCATGCAAATTCCCTGTATACAGACCGTCCGAAAAAAGAAAATATAACAAATACTTAGTTTTACTCCCTCCGTTTAAACCAATGACCAAGGCACGGAATAAAGAACAATATTTTTTTATCCCCTATTTTTTAGATTCTAAATATAGATGATTCAAAATATATGCCTGCACAAACTTCACTTCATTATCAATCTTATGGTACTCACAGTAATCACAGTCCAGCCTTTCGGAAAAAATCTTGAGCCTCTTTTATTGTGAAATCATAGCCGTATTATTCTCTCATCCCATATATTTTTAAAAATAATGCCCGTAGATTTCTGCAAATTATTTTCCATCCCCTGGGGCAACACAACAATCCACCAAAAAATATCAGAGGAAAAATCTGCAAAGTAAATTCGGAGCAGTAGACATTTTCCGTTACATTATTATTGGCTATTTCTGAACCGTTCTTCAAACGTTTTTCGAGTTAGGTTTCTCAGACTCACAGTTTCTATGGATGAGAGAAATAACGAGCTCTGTGGTAGCAGTTCCCTTCGTCGTGAAATTAAATGTTACCGTATGCATTTACATACGACCTTTTATCCAAACAATTATTACTAGCAGTATTACGGCCAAATGTAATTAGTTAGAAAATTCTAATTTTGTTGCATATCCTAAACATTTTGTATGTACACACATCCCTATCAAGTCAAACCACCCAATTGTTTCTATTGATCCAAGAATATATAAGAACACCGTAGCTACTAAAAATACATGATTCACGAATTTAAATCCACAACACTTGACACACTATCTTTCATCACCCCTCAAGGAACATTCCCCACATACTTTTCCCTTCAACTCCAATAACGTCATTATAACAAATTATACCATATCTCCATACAAATTCCTCGGAAATTCTCAAGTCATACCAAACCATACAAATAAGTACTCTCAATCTCTTCATCACCTTTATCCCCTTAAAAATGACTACTATTCCTCAAAATCCCTATTCCTTCAACAATTCCAACTCACATCTCCAATCTCTCATAATCTCTCGCTATAGAGTTTAAGATTGGCATGATGTCCCGAAGGACTTCACACGCCATCACAAAACCCGTTCTGTCTCCTCTCAAAAACATGTAATCTCCTTCCTTCAATACCATCCATGTAATACCTTACATTTATTTCTTCCTCTTCTCTATTACAGATTCAATCATCACCAAGTCCAACTTTGAATGGGGATTGTGCAAGATTTCCTATCTATAACTACTCTATATATTGACCCATTACATAACATTATCCACTCAAATAATCACACTTGAATAGATCCAAAATCCACATTATACACAGATAGGCAACGTCTCCGATAACGTCTCCATCCTTAATTATTATCGCTTCAATACTTAAGCCATTCACAAAAACTCTGATTTATTTCCCTTATATATGTACATTCTATTCTATAAACTGACTTTTATAAATAAACTATAAGGAAAAAATGAGAAAGTTATATGTACAATATAAAAGAAACCATTGAAAATACAGTCCATTTCTTTTCAATTCAATTCAATGGAACTTTACGTATAGACCTTATACATATCACAATATACATTTCCTATCCTTTATATACTCCACACTATAGACACTCACTCCTTTTGAGATGTTGAACAAGTGGAGTTTTTTGCATTGGTGTATTCGGGTGCATGTGCACTGAACAAAAAGTCTCAACTTAAAGAACCAGAACCAGCTGATATACTCGGACCGAATAAGGCTAAAAGTTATTATATGTAGTGGATTCCGAACGAAATTCAATTGCTCCTTGAACAATAATAAGAGAAGAGAGGAAATTTAGAATTTGTGTCACTGTTGCTTCTACTATATATTATTTTGCTTCTAAAAAAAATACGCATAGGAAGGGAAGGAGCAATATTTACATAGAAAAGTGAGGAAGGGGATAGTGGGAAAAACGTAGTGCTATAGAATCACTAGAATGTGTAAATCAAAGATCTATAGTTTCATGGTAATAGTGGAGAAATAGTAGGAAGAATGTGCGAATTAGTAGCTGTTCGTGCATTAAATATTGTTAAACATAAAACATCTTGTATCTTCACTTTTGCATGGCAAGTTGTGGTGAATAAAGTTTTTTTAGAGGTGGCTATATAAAATAGATTAAAGTGTGAAGTGTGTGTGTATTTTTTCCTGATAGTTTATATAGTAGTAAGATAGTCATATATAGATAAAATTTTGATAGAAATGTGTAAATTATAATAAATGATTGTTTTAATGATTTAAAATATGGGATGGTAAAACATATGTAGATAGAAGATAGGATTGGTCGTTGTCGTTGATGTGACACAAGTACAATATAATAATAATAACAGGAGTAATGTCTATGTCTACTCATACAACTGATAATAAATTCACCTACCTATCCTGCTGCTTTGACTGAGTCAATCAAACAAATTGAAAGGGAGAGAGAGAGGATTTTGTGTGGGGAATTTAATTTACATATAAAATAAGATATGGTGGGTTGTATGCAGAAAGTTTTGTTTATTATTTACCATGTAGGTGTATAGTTTGTAAAAAATAAAATATAGGTAGATAAGTAAATAGGTGGAGAGGTTTTAGATGGGGATTTGGGAATTGGGATGGTTGTTTGGAGGAAAACTGTCACGGGAATTGTGATGACTGCGTATGTATCATAGAATGGACTATATAAGCAATAGAAATGTACATGAAACAATTTGTTTACCGTGGTTCAGGCTGTGCTATACTGTGTATAGACTAGAATCATTTTGAAAGAATGAAAGTATGTGGTTTTTTAAAAGTGCCAGCCAGTGCTGTGTAATTTGTGAGAGTGCGGCTACAATGCATTGATGTGCAATGGTGTGAGTCGATGGGAAATTATAATTTCTCAGTTGGAGTTTAATTGGGACGTAATTTGAAGTGAATCATCCAGTTCGTGTTCGGTAGACAGAGGAAATGGCTAGTATAATTAAGAATCAGATTTTAAAACATCTTTCGAGGTGAGTTGGAATTTGGGATTTTAATGATGTTTTGGTAAATAAGTTAGATGTGTTGGGATTTGGTTGTGAAGGGGAAGGGGGAAGTGATGATATTGTTGTTTTAGTTTGAGTAATTTTTTTAATGTTGGGATGAATTACCTTTTTGTTGGGGTGTATATGTTTACATATATGTGATGTTTAATTTATTATGGTTGACTGTACAGGTTTGTGAAGAATCTGTCATCGGATAAAATAAGTTTGAGTACGTTTAAAGGAGAAGGAGAGCTGACTAATTTGGAATTGGATGAGATTGTTTTGACTGATCTATTGGCGCTGCCGACGTGGATGAAGCTAACTCATGCTACTTGTAATAAAGCCTCTATTAGAATACCTTGGACGAAGTTGAAGAGTAGCCCAATTTTATTGGTTAGTATATCAGTGGGACGAAATGATGGAATTATGAGAAATTAGGATTGATTTGGAGGTTGATTGAATTTGAATGTATTGATGATTATTTATCAGTCGCTGGATTCGGTCAAAATTCGAGTTGAGGCTTGTGAAGAACTTCGACAGGGTTCTGCCCAATCTGCCCAAAATGCATTTTCGACATCAGCTGGAAAGTATGGGTTTGTCAACAAAGTTATTGATGGAATTACTGCGACCGTCAATTCTGTTGAGATCACGTTTCATAGTCAGGCTTTTGAGTCGAAAGTGCAGGTGAGGTTGTTGTTTGACTTTGAATGTTGCTAGATTGTTTAGTATGATTTCTTTGGGAGGAAGTGTTTTAAATTTAATGTATTAGTATATGCATAGTGTGTTGTCTGTATTGGTTAAGGATTTTAAATTCAGTAAATAACAGATGGGTTTTATGTGGATAGATATCCCGGATTCGCTTGGAATCACAGTCACCTAATTGGAAAAAGGTAGAACTACAGGGAACACGATTGAAATGTATGGATCGAGGGGAAACATTAGTTTTTAAAGCTATGGAATGGCAAACTTTGCGTTTGGAAGCAAGATCTACCTCTGATAGAAATTTAGCTCCTTTGAGGCTCCTCACAAATCAGGCCAGAGCACATATTGTAATTAAGAAAAAGTTGAGTGGTACGTGAACTTTCAAGTTATAATTTTTATAAAATTCGCTTTAAATTATTGTTCAACGGTTTATTGTTTTACTTATGCGCTGTACTGCGACTTACCTGGGCTATATTTTCAGATTGTCAAGTACTTGGATGCCGGCTTACACTGTTACTCGATGATTTACTCTGGGTTTTGACAGACTCTCAGATATTAGCAGCTTTGCACTTTATCAATTCAATATCAGGACTTATCAAGCAGTCGACTGAAATGACGCAGCGATTCAAAGCCGCAAGAAAATTAGAGGTATGAAGCATTCTTCTCAGTAAGCCATATTTTACGTTTGCAAAAGTGGAAAAGTGATCCATACGTTAGTAACTTTTTCAGCTTCTGTCACGTGATTTCGAAATTGTGGTGTTTAGTTCTGTTGTATGTCAACTTATACCGCTTCTTGCTTTCATGATGATATGCATCCGCCATAATGTTAAAATTTTCGTCCAAGAACTGGAGCACAAAATTTAGTATCCATACTTGTGATAGTTCTGATATCGAATTATATTATCTTGTGAAAGTCGTTAACGTGGAGTATATGTAATGCTAAATGTAAATTAAGTTGCCCGCGGAAATGATTGTTGAAATCTAGAGCCCTGACTTCCAATATTTGAAACATCCAATTGAACCAGTAGTGCCAATAAGATAGATAGGTGTTTATTGACCGATTCGACATGAGTCCATACAGTCATTAGTGCCAATAACCAATTTTATGTTCTTCGTTAATCGTTAACGAAGTTGTCAAATTTTTCTAAAGTGCATGTCGTACGTAAACGCTTTAAATGGGTGCAATATCCAGTTGCAATATACAGGAAAACTGAAGCTTAAATTTATGAATTTAATTAATGATCGTTGGTTCATTAGAATATCAGGCTTGTCAGTTTAAAATTCATTAAAAGTTTTGTAATGATTTCATATTGGGATTTGAAGAGGTTCTCCTTAATTCCAGAGTAATGTAAAATATTTAATTAACCTGACGAACTGCATGAAGCTATGGAGACTTTAAATTTCAAATCTTTTTCAGCTCAATTAATGTATCAAGTTTTAGAATTGTTGCATTTCCTAATCAGGGAAAGATTGGTTCAGCAATTAGAAATTGTTTGACGCTAGTCACTTATGTGATTTAAAATGCATAATTTAAAGTTCAGTATTAATTAAACGTATTTTTAATCATTACTTATTTAACACTGCACGTCCTACATGATCTTGTGTTATGATATTTCTGTATAATATATGAATTAAAATTTTCAGAGCCTACCGGAGTACCAGGCTCAACTTAGTCAAACTTCAGCTTTGAAACGAGATATACGGACTGAAGCAGCTAGGCATTTTGATAATTTTGACGTTAAGGAAACTTCTTACCATTTCCTGTGCGAGAAAATTGATTTACATTTCTGTGATGATCCTGGAAGTAAGTTCATTATTTTTCTTTCCGACTTTTGACCGTATAAAACAGCAGCTTTGTACAGTCTTGTAGTTTCTAATGGGCCTGCAGTTCTCTCCCATTCCTTTGACAGCATTTGAAGTCATTCTATTTACAATATCATGCTTCCACGGTATAATTCGTGTTGGGAACTATATTTATACCGCCAAACTCCCTTTATGGTGTAAAGATTTTGGTAATATTTGTATAAAGAGGTTTCTGTTTTAGATGGTCGTTCAAACCATGAAGATCTGAAAGACGGTGGTGCTTTTCAAGTGTCTCTCATGCAGGTATATTAAGTAGATAACTTACAATTAGTATATACTTCTTGGTATCCGTCACTGAAAATCAGTGTTATTCACTGAATGTCTTGATACCTTAATAAAGATACAATACAATTAGTATACGATTTTTTTGGACGATCTAATTTCATCCTGTTTTGCCTTGAATTTGTTTATTTCAGGTCTTGTTGGATTTTTATCCGTATCATTTGGCCAAAGGAGAACGTCGGTCGTGGCCTCGCTACACACCGGATAACGCACTCTCTCAGTGGCTTAATAATTCTCTGAACTCATTTCGTATTGCTTTAATCGAAGCCATTTCGGCATCCTCAATGCATTCTCCATTAGCTAGGACGCAGAATAATCCCCAACCATCGGGAGGGGAAAGTAATCCTGTTAAAAAAACTGTTACCGAACAGTTTGGAAAATTGATGAGCACATGTTTAGTTCTTAAGATCCAAGATCTCCGACTTTTTAAAGTGACAACTTCGTCAAAGCAAACCGTGCCTCAGCCATTTCTTTCAAGTAATTATTACTTAAAATTCCGATAATCATTCATTAATAGCTTCATGAACTTAGCAATGAACTATCCCGTGAATTTATGATTGTAGGCTACATAGATCGACCCAAAGATTTACAAACTGTTCACGCAGAGTTCACCTGGTTCTATTACCCTGGAGAGATTTGCTTTCCACGTAAGTCTTAACTCACAAAGGCCTTCGCAAAATAATTTTTGATTGAATATCATATGCGCGAAAGGAAATAGTTTTTAATGCCTGCGTTTGTGCAAATAAATGGTGCTTCCAAAAGGACAATTCAAGCTTCTAAGTTTTAAGTCATGTCATCAGCCAGTAAATGCAACCTTTCACGTATGTCTCGTGTATGACTAGAACGTACAGGTGAAAAATTTGGTTTATAGGTTCTATAAGTGCCGTAAGTTTTATATGGGACATACGTAAAAAGTTGTACTGTCGATTATGCACACCTGAAAATTGATGATTATGATGTCATAACTTTCTATTTTTTCTTTTGTAGTACCTAGTGCGAAAGTATTTGCTCATTTGTATCCGTTCCAAGTTCACCTGGATACTTGTACGATCTTGTGGTTAAACTGTTTCATCTCGAATCTTCAAAATGCGATGTCTAAAGAAGTAGTTGATCAAAGTGAACCGGATTACATGGATGTTCGTGTCGAATTGATAATGCCGAAGGTAATGTAATTCTCTTGCAAGAAAGTGGAATAATTGATAGAGAAGTTACTTTAGCTTACATTTCCTTACAGGTTGTATTTGAAAACAAGAAATTCTACCCATCCCAGAAAGAAAGACCGCAGTCCTTGCATTTTCAGGTTTCACGTAAGTTTTAATTTAAAACATTTTCCCAATCTTCTACCTAATACCCTTTTGATTGCAGCTGAACAAAATTTCTTATGTAATTACTTCCAGGTTTAGTGTTGTCCAACTTCAGGTCCAATGAAACTGGTAGCTTGCACGAACTCACACAGTGTTTGGAATTGTTACAAAGAGGTTTGAAACATTATCTTTCATTATTATTATTTATATGGGTTCTTGTGGATTCCATAATGCTTTATTTATTATCTTTCATGCTGGAAATTTCTTTAAAAGTACAACTCATCAGTACAGGAAAAAAAACTAGCATCGATTTTAAAGCAGGGAATTAAACTTGTAATTTTATTGTAGGAGATCTCGCTTACGGTACCAGTTTCCCCTCAAAAGACCACGATATTCCTTTGATCGCAGAAAAGTTCATTCTGCATGCCGAAGGTATTTTTCACCTCATTTGTGTCTGTGGAATATTTGTATGTTGTATTCGTTTTAGGAAGGAATATTCTGAAAACTTCTGATATGATTATTTCATTCAAGTTATTCAAACGAGGATATTTTAACTTTGGGATTTTTGTAGGTCGGGACAAAATCAGGCAGCCAACAAAAATTAATGGTGTCAGTTTTCAAGAAATTGCACCGTTCTTAACTAAAGATATGCTTAACACCGAACCACGTGATGTGTGGTATGTGTTTATGGATCCATTTTGGGCGGATTTTTTAGTTGAAACAAAGCGAAAAAAGAGTTCACCGGAGCAAAACCGAAATAAATCTCAGAAGGATTCTGATCGAGACATATCACAGATGCTATTTCCTTTTATAGACTCATTACCAGTTTCAGCTTGGTTATACATGCATGAAGAAGCCTCAAGTGAATTTTCTAGTTCTTTAAATTCAGAAAAATCAAACGGAGATAGTGGTCCGAAAATGCAGAAGAGTATAAAAGCTATATTTAATGCCAATGGCATCGCCAGTGTACAATTAACTCATTATCAGTATCTTTTCCTCATGAGAATGATTGAAGCCATCAGTGAATTATCTTTGTATCTGACTTATGACCTGGAAAAGATTATTGGGCAGCAAATTTACAACAATATAGTCACCGTTCTTGGTTACATTCCCACGACTGAAGTTAGTTTATTATTCCCTCCGTCTGTACCCGGCAAACAAGAGTCACCTTCAATGGAATTAGATTCGTCAGCAATGATGGAGTCATCCAGTGGAGAAAATGGCGAAGCGTGAGTAAAAACCGAATCATTAAGCATATAATTTTTTGCTTTAACATTTGGCCTGTTTGATGTTTTGGTTTGTGGGTTACTTTGTTGCAGGCATGGTGAGAAAGAAAATACATGGAAATTAATTGAGCAAGAACGAAACGAAAAACCGTGTTTCCAACCTGAAAATTTAACAATTCCATCAGTTTCAATGTCATTGAGTAGTAGCCCTGTTAGTAATGTTCCTTCCATGGAGTCGCTTCGTTCCAGTTTCAAACACGGATTATCAAATCTGGCAGTGACTTTTAATAAAGTTGGGGGTATTTCAACTCCTGACAGTGAAGTTGCCTCGCAGTGGTCTAACATTAGTTCCGACTCTTCCGAAAATAATTTCGTTCCTATTGAGTCCTTGGATGACGAGTTCTGCCGAAGTCCTCTTCCTGGGGATGTAGGTATTGATGCTGCGGTGGAAGTTGCCACTGAAGTAGTAGAAGACAATCGATCTACACCTTCTCCCACCTTTTCTTATGGGAATCAGATGTTACGGGCAGAGAACGACAATTTGGTAATATCTCTATACTTATGGTGTTATTATTTTCAAATACCAATTTTTTGGTTTTTTTGAAGAGTAGGATTTTTAAAAGCAGTTAAAGTGTTGCCAAATTGATCTCTTTTGTTATGTTATTTCAGTTAAAAAATCTATTGGTATTTTCAAGTTACTCTCCATCAAAATCTTTTTTTATGAATTTTGGGTTAATGTACCTTTCAGGTTGCTGTTCTAACCATACGTTTGGATAATGTGGAGGTTGCTCAGGAAGCCAGAGGAACAACCTCAAAACTTAAATTTCAGTGCCGTTCTGTTTCTGTAAGGGAATGTACCGGCATGGCTTGGAGTGAGTTCCAGGTATGGATTTCGATTTTCGCTACTGAGGATGACTGTAACAACTAACCTCTGATTAGATGTGTGCATTAACATCTGATTTCAAATATATAAGTACTTGTTTTAGTTTATGGGATATAACAGCGGATGATTATTGGTAAATAGGTATTTGCTAATAATACGTACTTAAATAATGTTTCACAATATAAAACAGACTTTCTCTCACAGTAGAGGTCTATTCATGATTTATATTCTCTGCATAAGTTCTTGTTATTGATGTTTATTATTATTAATATCCGATGAAGCAAGCACCTTTGTTGCTAGTATCCGAACTGTTTCCGAAAGCTGAAGACGCCACTTTTTCATGATTTTGGACTCATGCTCTGCAATAAATTTGTAGAACTGGTGCGACGGATTAATTTGTTTGGACATTTCGTCGGTAGCTTAGAACTAACTAATCTTAAAATGTCTGATGAATTGCTTTGTGAAATTTTTCCTTTCCATGCTCATCTGTGAATACAGGTGCCCAGAGATTCACAGGAGGTACAAAACACTAATAAACACACACTTGTTACTTAGCTCAACGTGCTTTAGGCTATGCTTTTTAGTGTGCTTTGCTACTTCGTAAATTCACATACATGACAACAACATTGTGATGCTCGTTTTTCAATGCCAGTCTAGTTTTCAAGTTCTTAACCATTTACCTAATTTTATTCTACTTTTAATTTATGCTATTTTAACTTGACTACTTCCCACCTGGAAGTAGGCCATTTTTCGCATTTACATACAAACCAACTTAAAATGGTTATGCTGGAGATGCTGTTTAGTAAGTATTTAATAAGTGTATTTAGTCTTTACATCACAAGGATGAATCTTAAAGTACATATTAAAATTGAACTCTCTATTAGAAAAGTCAATACCAATTTCGATTCGTTACACTTGAAACCCGAACAGCTCTGTAGCTAGCTATGTATGTATTTACTATAATGGTAGGGATCAATTTTCTAAAAAATTTCAGTATCATTCATCTAACTATCCTATTGTTTCAGATACGTTCAAGCAGTGGATAAAGTCATTAATATCCCCTTAATTTACGGAGTAGCGCTTCTATTATAATTTTTGAGATTTCATAAACTTGCTCTTGTGTGATTGTCCAAGTTGATTTCAATTGTCAGTGTGACCTAGAAGTATTTTTTTAAAAAGTTCAGTAGCTCAGTCATATCATACGTACTTGTATACGCGTAAGCATTTTTGCAATTTTACGGACTAACTTTCGTGCTGGTGGTGGGTAGTTGTAGTTGTGTTTTCGTGTAATTTCCAGATTATTGTTAAATAGATTTAACAGTTGCCAGTTAGGAATGGTTTTCTGGTAGTAGTATGTAATAGTAAGTAGTCCAGACTGAGTGATGTAAGAGGCCTTATCCACCCCGACAATCTTGTCAAAACATAATTGAAATCTGCGGATAAATCAGCAGCCTTGTAGTTGTGGGTAGAGATAATATCGTATGGGATGCTACTAGTGACTAGTGATGGGGTTGGATTTTTTAAAGCCCATCTAATTTTGTCGTAGAATCCTTGTGGTGTCGTAGCGTAATATTGTAAATTAGTTTTGGTTGCACTTCATGGTGTATCCAGGTACCTTAAAACTACTTCCTGATTGAAGTTGTAATTTTTTTATAGACCAAGTTTTCAACGAGGAACCGTAAATGGGCGAATCAAGTCACCAATACTTTGGGAAGTCCGACTCAGAAACGAGTTATTAAAATGAGGCTCTCGCAAAGAATCGACATGGAAAAATTCAAGGAATTCATGAATTCAGAAGAAACTAAAGCTATTGTGAAGAGCTTGCGAACTCCTGAATGTCCTCGCATTAATTTAACTGACCGACCTGGTTCGGAGTCACCCCTCCGAAAATCCATCATTGATTCCACTATTGCTTTCTTGGATGGGCGAATAGATTTAAGAAACGAAGAACAGTTTACTCTTCACATGAGTAGTGCTATTGCTTTAGCTGATTTTATAGAGGATGAAATTTGCCCTTCCCCTTTTCCGATTCAGGTACTAAATCATGAAGTTTCTTTCTTTACCGCGAGTAAAGTGTTTTATACGACGATAGTCTTATCATTGATAGTCTTTGTGTCGCACTCCCCATTGCTTGCTATTTATTTTTTCCATACCTACATTGCCAGTTGTATTAACCCTGTATCATGCAAAAGTATTAAATCATACAAGTGGGATATGTATGTATAAGTGGTTACACTTTAGTTTTATGTAATTTAGGACTGTTGAGGAAATACAACAATAACAAAATTCCCGTACAATTTCACAGCACTGTACTAGTACATAAACACACAGTATCAGTTCTTTTGCTGAAAATCCGGCGGTACGTAGTGGGTATAAAGAACCTTGCCAGTGCAGTGGTTTGAAGGCCGCGCTGAATAATTTTAATTTATTTTGCTTTTATTAGCATTACTAATTTGTGGTTTATCCCGTTTATATAGCTTGATGTGACCGGTGCTAATGCGGAGCTCATCGAGGATAGACCTTCGGTTAACATCACCTCACCTGGTCCTGTGCCATTGAAGTTTTCAGTCCCAAATTTACCTATAACTCGTGATAAAAATGGAGTATTTCATATTGGGTACAAGGAAGGCACAATACCCCCTGTAGCGTCTCAATCTACCAGCGGTAGTAAGAGTAGGGGGAATGAATCACTTCAAAAAGATACCTGGGGTGCAGGGCAACTACAGAACGAGCAACAACCGTCCAAATCTGAATTGGATCTCATGGTAGCAGATTTCGAGAAATTGCAACGCCAGCTACAACAATTGCAATTACGAAATACAGAACTAGAAAATGAATTGCAAGATACCCAGAACCTAAAATTGATGATTCTTCAACTTCAAGAGCAAGTAGTTAAGTTACAAGAAGAAAAGTCTAATCGACTCAATTACCTTCGGTGAAAAGGTAATGAATTTTTTCGAGCATACGGAGGTATGTTGTTGAAGTTACAGATACTTTTAACTTCAGTCATAATTGTATGTTTTGTATAAGGTTCTCTTACATTGCATGGTTGTTCAGTGTCAAGCCATACTTTTCTGAGGTTGTTTCAGCTATATATATTTCTATAGTGAAGTTTTTATAATTTTGTGCGCTTAAGTATGTCCAAACGCTCAAACTTGAAAGTTGTGTCCTGCTGGCTGGTATAAGTTTTGAACGAACAGTGATAAAAAGGCACACACGGCTTTTTATATAGCATGCAATAAAACAGCAATGACTGGTGATGTTAATAATAAATGGTGTACTATAAAAACTGCGCTATAAAAATAACATGCCGAAATTCTTTGATTTTGCTCATTGCTACCGTTTATACATAGAAACAGTTAGTTTCTTTTTTGTTGTATACCTTAGCATTTTTGGAATAACTTTTTTATATGTGACTTCCTCAACTTTGAAAGTTATTAGGGCTGTCGTACATACAACTGTGTTTCTCCAAGTGTACATCTAGAATGCAATAGAATTTACTCTGAAGAAATACTTATATTGTATTTGTATTTTAATATTACGTGGACGCAATCAAAAACTAGTGTTCAGGGAAGCAGTGCAACAGTTGGCAGAAAATGTCAGTATGAACTTTAAATACTCGTTTTTCTTTTTGGCAATAAAATATATTAGTTATTTTATTGCGCATAGATCGTACTTGATACAAAAGTTCTGTGAGGTAAGTTCAATACATCAATGTCAGTCAAGCAACTGTTACAGCGCAAAGCGTATAGCAGTTGAATAAATTTTGTTCTTCAAAGTCAGTAAATATTCTGTATAATAGATACTTTATGCTAATATAAAGAATACTTTAGTTTGGGAACTGTATAGAAAGTATTTATTTAAGTTCTGTTTCTTCGTCAGTCACATTTACAACTCTAGTCCTCATGATTGTGTATTCTGATATAAAGATCGATCCCATGTTTATACGTCATCTGGGCAGCCCTCCATTGCATTTTAGTGTTCAGCATTTACTATGAACCGTTCCCGGTATGTCTGATTTAATTATTGTAGTAAATCGAAATGTTTGTCTTTTATCAGCCTTTGTGATATTTTGAAAGACTTTTTTGAATTCCATGGTATGCCTAGTAGTGCAACGTATACCAAGATTTCTAGTGTACTCGACCGAAGAATTTTTCGTTACTATGTATGCCTACTTTTTATGTTTAAATTGATCCACAAACACATCCAGCCCAGTAACAACATCCAAGTTTAAATATGAAGCATTCTGCCTTTTGCTTTGATTGAAGGCTATGAGGTTTACTGGACTCGCGTATTTTTAATGTCTTAAGAACAAAATTCATTTAGTTCTTCATTTTAAATAAGTTTTAATGCGAGCTCATTTGCGTATAGTTCACTTGCCATTAAATAAACATGCTTGTTTTTGTATGCAAACCGGAACGTACTTAAATCTACATTTTACTCCCACACTATATGCCTTGATTACTGTTCAACTGTTCTGATGTGAACTATCCCTCCAACTAAAATGTCGCAATAAGCACTAGATAAGAAGGCATTAGTATAAGATGTTTTAAGGACTGAATGGGAAAACCTCTAGCGCATTTATAAATTTAACAAGTAGTCAGAGAAAACAAAATACCAGACAATTATGAAGTTTAATTCCAGCACTGGTGACAATATGTAAAATGTTTAGTCATTTAGTCTTTTACTTTGCTACACAGCACCAGAACTGCATCACTAATTTTGCTGTTGTCCTCTTACCCAATTGACGTATCTGAACCTTTGGTCGAGCTCACTAGTGATTAAAACCTAAAAATATCTTATTAGAACTATCCCAAAAGTTGCATTTGTAATTAAGTTTTGTTTATATGTCGCATGCGTATTGACTTTAACACCTAAATCGAAATTTTAACTCACTAAGTGTAATTAGTAGTGAAATAAATAGGATGATTGTTAAATTTTGCCAAATTAGTAGCAATTGTAGTTTATAGTGCTATTATCTGTAAGTCAGCAAGTTATCACTGGCATAATAGACTGTAATAATGGTTAAAAAAATACATAGTACTTAGCATTATTACACTACATGAATATTGTGAATAATTATTATTGTTGACTGTGTGCACAACCCATCAACAAGCCATTGTATAACGTGATGCTTGATTATATATATATATAGAGAAATTTTGAGTACCTTTTGACTTCAGAATATCAAAGAATATTAAATGTGACTCTGGAACAATCACTCTGGAAGGAGAACACACCTTTAGAGATTACTGCGGCAACATTGCAAGCCTCGATACGTATTTCTAATGAACTCAAAAGCGATATCGTATATATTAATTAATAATGTATGAGAATGTGAGTGAAATTTTTATTTATATAAAATATATTGTTCTATGGCTTCACTGTCTGAGTGCTTTCGTGCTTTTAAATGGTCTATGACTTGTTAGTAGTCTCTCCATTGAATGACAGTTCATTCACAGTACAGTAACATTTAACTGTTAAGTTCTGACACTTTTGATCATTCTAGTTATATTCTCCGCATTTCCAAAACCTATTGTAAAGACATATTAAGAGTCCGTTTGAAAGTTATTTTGAAACTACATTGGAAGCAGATGAGAACTAAAATCTCATGCTTCACATTATTAGTTGATTCATCGTTGTTCCATAATAGTAGAGTATGAACAGTTGTTAGTAATTCAGGGATTTCGATCTACAGTAATTGGAACTGTACCTTGAAGGTAGCAGTAGGGAAAATTGAAAAGGAAAATCAATGCTGCATGACTTGAACCTAAAGGAAGTACTGGTTATAATGATAGTATGTATGAATGAAGTAAACTTCTACCATTCAATACTTACATACCTTACCTGTTAGGGAATGCCAAGACATGTGTGAGAGCGTGCTGGGATGCTGCAGTAGCCCAGCATTTCATATTAGATGCTGTGCAGTATTTAATGCAGAATAGACTCATTAAAATCTTAGCATAAATATTTAATTCTGGAAATCTTGCTTCCCAACCATCTGGATTTTATGCCCGTCTTACACCGGTTCAGAGGGCTGGAATCTACTCTGGTTGTTGTGAGCATACAAATCGCCTCACGTTCGTTAAAAGTTAAAAAGAAATGGGTTTTCTTAAGATTTTACATAAAATTTTATCTAGTCTCATTTGAAGTTTTTATAGGAGGAAAGAGTAGGAAGAGGTAGTTTCCTTCGTTCGTTAGTCTACAAGGATCTAACATTTAACATCATATTGTATTTTATTAATTTAATTACCCCGGATTATATTTACCCCATCTGAGGAGTATGCCCAGAGATACACCACTGGACTTTGTTTTTCATTAATTTTCTAGGATAAAAGTATTAAGTATGAGAAGAATAGTAATATTTCTCAAATCCAGGGAAAATTTTAATTTTAAGCGATTTTTCTATGCTTGAGAGACTTTTCTTGTTAAATTCAAGGGGAAGGAAATGAGAGCTCCTCTCCAGATAATGCACTGATCGTACTTTTATTAATAATAGCACAAGACATACTCCATGCTCTTCTTACCAATTAATGAATAAGTTTCTGTTTACCAGCCTTTTCCTCCTCCCAGACTCTACAGCAAGGTGTTTTATGCTCTCAATCTCATACAATGTACTTGAATGTACCCTACGGTACTTCCCTTGTTGTTTGTTTAAAGCTTCAATGGTATTTCCAAGTTTTCATCCTTCTCTCTCTCCCTCGCTATCCCCACTGTTGAACTTAATATTCAGCTTTTAATGATGTTTAATCTGGATTTTCTCTGGAACTATAGTCGGCTGGCAAGAACAGTATCTGGCGATTATTGAGGATCATAAGAGTTCCAAGAATCGGAGATAAAGTTTGCATTACAGTTGGATGAATCATCCGGGGGAATTCTGGCGTAACATTATTTTTCTTCTTTATCCACCTCTCTCACAGTCTTTTCCACGTGCATAGCTGTATGCGTCCAAGTATAGTAGAGCTCACACGGTCGTACTTATTTATTTATGCAGCTCCAATTTTTTTTATCTAATCCTTAATCCCTGGGCTTTGCGACTTAATTTTCGGATGAAATTCAACTCTCTCTCCATCTTGAATATTGTATGTTCCCCGAGTTTTACTTTTTATTTGTTCACCGCTGTACATAGTAAATTCCGTAACGGTCCTACGTGATCCACCCAGAGAGATATTTAATCTAACTGCAGATCCTGCTTAGTATTCTCTCAACTTTTTTTTTACTCTTACTCTGTGTACTTATGCCTGTGTTCATTCATGTACTCTTTAAAGGGATTCGAGTGCACATGTATATGAGTGCGCCTATAGATTAGTAAAAACAAAGCTTGAATAGAGTTTGTGTGACTACGTACCACTGCAACTACCCTGGCTGAAGTAGAAATTGAGCAATATTGGTTATACAACGACTTTTCCCGTACCTGAATGTGCTACTATTGCCAAAGTACAAAACCGACTCGAGAATTAGCAGCGTGACCATTGTAATGCTGACATTATCAGTGAGCTGTCCCTACTGCAGACAAGCTCATATGAGTGAAACCATAGGAAAACATGTGAGCATGAAAATTGTCTGGGATAATAATTCTAACGAACTGTTTATTAATTCAGGAAATCGGCAAGTTTCCTCCTATTAATTTTTATTTCAACTTTCATATCTCCAATCAATTTACTTCGTCAGCCTAGCAACAGCTACTGGAAGGATTCAACTGTTTTTTCTCTCATATTATGTCCGTGTGTATTTATTCGTTTTACTATATAGCATGAGAATAATTTCGTATACTTTTGTAGTTTTAGCTAGACAACAACACCAGCATTACTTTCTCCGCTTTCCCCCAAATAAATTCCGAGCTGAAGAAAAGACACATGAGTGTAGTAATTATTTTTGTCGGAGTATTTATACACAAGAGATATGTTGTAAAGCATTTATCCATGCTTGTTGCTCCCAAGAACTAAATCCCCCTGAGAACAGCAAGACTACATAGTAGACATCATAAAAAGTCTAAGAGCTAGCCATGTGTAGGTTACTCTTGTGGAAAGGCTAGCGTGCTGGAAAATATACTATGTCCGGAGGATCTACCATTGTACTAATGAAGAGAGAAAGGGAAATAACCGTTCCAGTTTGTCATACATGGTGTATAGAGAAAATCCTCTACGTAATAATAACACATCAACAAATAATTATCCTTGAAACTGAGCCAGCAGGGCTGTACATGGTGTTGGAACTGAAATTCCACCATAAATCCTTGATAAATTGATACGTGTGCTGCTTTCCCCATACTTTACTGTGCGGTACAAAGTACAGAGTAATCGCTTGGAGCTATGTTCTAGTAACAGTAGAAACCTTTGGATTTTATTTCATTTGAGAGTGAGTGTGGTAACAACGTCAAGGTATTATATACACGTAATCCAAAAGATCAATAATAACTATTTTTTCAACTACCTTGCCTCAAGAGGTACTTGTACGTATTTACGTCCCTTGTGTGTACTGTTTTTAGTTCACTCCTCAAAGCTTGTTCCTTATGTACATTTATGTTTATTTTGCAAATATTCCAGCCATTGAGCCTGTCCTTGCGTCAGCAAGATCTTTGATGCAGATTAATTTCAAACATAAAACAAGTAATCATGAGATTTCTACTCTACTCTATTACAACGTACTTGAAATATTTCCAAATATTGTTTTTTACCATTACTCAGGTGGAAAAATCCTTGAAACCTTTTTTCATATTTGTCAGGGTCCATTCAACTCTTCAGAGCTGGAAAAGACTATAGTGTGCTAATTTAGAACGCAACACATGGTTTCAACCATATGGATTTGTGAGATTATCAAACATATGGTTGTGGGTATTGTACTTGGAAAGAGAGAGAGAGAGAAATGGAATAAATTCCTACGTAGAATATTCTGAGCGAACTAATATAATGAAAGTCTCATGTGAAAAGTATACTTTAAATACGAAAGAGCAGTTGTTTGTGGTTCTTTTATTGAATGAAAGGGATCCAGCTGTCAATGAAGACCTCATTGAGATTTTTGAGAAATGTGGCTTCGAGTTTCCCTACACATACATATATAATATGTGTGTTAGCTCAAAGAAGCCAATGGGTTGAGATACACATGTCAAATGTTTGTGATGAGTGATATAGACAAAGTTCCACTTTCTCCATTGGTATTCAAAAGGTGTTAGCTTTCTTCCTTTGCTCATCGAAAAATATCGACAGCACGTCGTTCCTTGCGTATATGCCAGCACAACTGAAAAGTACCAAGGCTTGTTGATCTATTGAATCGGCGGAACATGGAATTTGTACGGATTGAATAATGTCTCATATATACAGTCATTCAGGGTTCTGTATATGTACCCACGCACAAATCACACATCAGGAGTTACCATTACCAGAGTTACTTGTGTATCCATACAGACGGGAACATGTAGTAGGTAGTAGCGGGTGACGTGAGGGATGAAATCCAACCTTATGTCCTCTCATATCATTTGTATGTATGGTATGCAGTTATTTATGTATGGGAGAGAAATGGAAAGGTTGCGAAGTTTGTGGATGTGAACCATAAAAGCAACATTTTTTCTCTCAGTACTTTTTACCATGTATAAAATACTAAAGTAAATATTTTTTGAAAATACACAAAGTGTAATAAGCACCAAGGCATATAGAAAGATCCGGAGAAAGAGCCACATCCAAGGCAAGGATGAGGGGAAAATGGAAAGAAGAAATCCCTGATTTGGCAAAAGAAACGTACATCATACAAGTGGAGAATACAATTTTTTATCATGTCCACAATTCTTCCTAGCGGATTCCACCAAGTAATTCAATCTAGATTTGATATTGTGAGTATGGTGCTAGATTTTCTCATTCAGCCCAGTGCTTTTCTCGCTAGTTTTTTATAAACTCTGTAATATGTAGCAAATACATATGTATTTACATACGTTCATATGTATGTATCCAGGGGTTCCACAAAGTTACCAATCCTCATGCTTTGTGATCCTTCAGCCATGCATGATAGTTCCTTCACACGTATCTGCAACACTATTGGATTACATCTATATGCACATACACATAGTGGGGACTTGTAGGCTTGTTTATGTACATGGAGAAAGTTCTCCCTATTTGAGGCTTGAGGCGTTACCACATTATCACCGCTTGTTCCAAATCATTTTCATCATTCAAAATCATCCCCATATATTTTATGACTGAATTTACTCGGAAGGTTTTTTAACTTTTTTTATTATTATTTATTCCATCGGGGCATATATACAGTGTGTATGTAGGTTACTATGTACATAAGGTTAGTATAGGGCTGGGGTTCAATGTATATAGCTCCGTAATGGTATGTGTATTCTAGAAGGAGCGCATTACTGATCCATGTGGGCGTAGCACTACTGGAGACTAAATGAGATGGAAATGGTCCGTTGTAATACAATAGGATGGAAATGCATTTGAGAGCGTGTATATCTATATGTAGGCCCCGTCGGGGAAAAAAGTGGCTCAAAAAAGTGAGAGGCGAATCTCAAATATCATATATTTTAAACTCATGACATATAACGTCATCGATAGTAAATCCCAACTTTCCCCTCGCTCAAATATTCTCCCATCAGGTTGTGAATGTGAGGAGCGTAAGTAAAAATATAAGCGGTAGTTATATTTTCTCCGCCTATCTCTCCTACCTATACGTCGCTCATCTCGTACCCCACACGGCACTAAAGCTTGCTTTTAATGTCCTGTTCACGGAATGTCTGATCATATCTGATTTGTACGGAGGACGAAGGATCCCACACTAACACGTTCAAATGGAAAGCTTCTATTAAAATATTAAAGTTGCTGATTGCCAGTCATCACAACAACTGAGAATGGGATCCTTCATATCAAAGGTTCAGCCTAGTATGTATAAATGTGTGTGTGTGTGTGTGTGTGTGGGGGGGGGGCTTTAATGTAGAATTCATGTTTTATGAAACATTGACTCAATGTTTTTCATGTGTCTTTCTTATTCCTTGTATGTTTTATTTTTAGCTTATGTATTCTGGCCAGAGTTTTGATAGCGTATGTAGGGAGAAAGTCATTTCTCTCATATTCCACATGCTTTTGCTTGTTCAATGTTCCATATCTATATTTATACCTATACATATATTGGGTCTGTAGCTAGGAAAGTATATTGTGAATATATAAGCATAGCTATAGGGAGAAATTCAAATGCAAATTATGGTTTTCGTCGACTTTGTTCTGATTAACTGCTCCCACACTCGCAAACTACATGGAAGCAATAGCCTTCTATTTGATGCAATTACCACATCAAGCTATTCTGAGTCAAATTCTGACAACTTTGCTAATCTTAATAGCTTTCTGCACGTAGTTTTTTTTATCCGCTCCATCAATTATAAACAGAGAGAGAGAGAGAGAGAGAGCCAGTGCATTAGCAACATTTTCCCATGAGATTGTTTTAACTTATTTTTCTTCTCTATTGTAAATCATCACTCATTCAGTATGCATGTATGTATTTAGATACACAATGTTAAGAAGGAGAAAATTTTCAAATGTCTGTGCTAACAAAAATCTGACGTGGTCACATAATATTGTATATTTTATGTTTATATTACATTTTTCCATGTAATTACACTCTGTACTGCATCACTTTTAAAAATTCCACAGGTTCACCAGAGTTCTTTTGCCTTCTCAGCTTGTATAATTTGAGTTTTGCGTATACAAGGGAGCCTTAAATTGTAGGTGTAAAGTATGTATTTCCTGACATTAGATCATTTTTACATATTTTCTATAATTTTTTTAACACTTTTGACAACAACTGCTTTCACCAACTTTCCCTGCAATTTAAAAATACCTTTTTACTTTTCTTTGGTCATATTTTAATGTCAGTTGTGAGGAAACGAAACTGGCAAGACTGTTTTTAATTGATAGAAATGCACTTTTATTTGTGTATGCACAACTATTATTATGGAGCGTAAATCTAATTTTAATTTTCCCACTATAATGTATTCATGTACAAAAGTCATCATATGTGTAAAAAGAATTAAACAAAATAAATAGTTAGGGTGGTGCTCCCTCAAATGGAAGTGAAAAGGACCCTCTTTTATATTTTCCTCTAATAGAAATAATGTCCTTCTTAGTATGCAATAAACTTTTACAACTTATTTCTTCACTTTGATTACATATATCTACTACTACTACTCCTACCTACAATAAATTCTAGCACATTTTTCACATAATATTATCCTTATCTAACTGTAATTTATTGCGTTTGTGTAATTTTTCGAGGCAATTTAAATCTAAATGTATAATACTAATTGGATGCAATACATATATGATTGTATGGATATAGTCTTCTGTAATCAAATGACATAAATATTTCCCATTTCATGTCCAACTTTTTCCTATCTACATTTATATTGTTCGTATACTAAGTAAGAAATGTTTTTGGGTACAATAAATATATTTGGGACTATTTTCGTTTTTACTTATGTACTGGTCGAAAACTAAAAGTTTCCCAACGTTATAGGAAAATGCTACCAAAATAGCACCGTTTTGAATTTTCCTATAGCATTAAATACATTTATGTACTTTGTCTAATTTGACGTGGTAAGAAAGTCCTTTGGTGACGGATGGATACAAATAGTATATGTTTACAAGTTTAAATTCAAATGTCAAATGATTATGGGTGTGTTTTAGTGGAACCTTATGGTCATTTGCGAAAGTACCTTTTCTTGTTATGTCAATAATTATTATGAATGCAATTATGTATTATATAAGCTCCTTTAGTGCATTGTAGAAGTAGGCAGATCCTTTAGGAATGAAGGTATTTACATATAGCTAAAACAATTTATGGAAATATTGAAATTTAGCAGAAATTCTTGAAGAATTTATTTTAAATATATACATAATATTTATATTTGTATTTACATATACGTGTATACAATTACAAGGGGAAATTTATAAAAGGCAATTATCCCTCTATTATATAAAATGTGGATTTTTTCTCAATAATATTTATCAATGTTTACTGTACTGTGTACATTTGACTTTGTATACATGTGGAAGACATTTTGTGCAGTTATTACTCATATACATAATATCTATATAGTATTTATATATGCATCAGGTAAAGCTCTGTACAGGAACACTGGCTCAGAGACAATACTACACACAACACTATTACCTCCCGATCAGACATTTTATGGGAGAAAAATCTCATCTCTCTGTGAATGTGTATGTATTTGATGACCACGATGCCATAACTAAAGGAAATAAATTTGATTACCATATATATAGAAGGAGAGAGTGAGAGTGAGAGAGAGAGAGAGAGAGAGCTCTGAAACTCTTTTAGTTTTTTTCCAACATTAGCTCGTAAAATTTTGTGGGCATGTTGGCAAAGAATCCAAAGTAGTTTGATATTGATTTATGAACAGCTTTGTCATACCGCCTGTCTTGAGGTACTTACATAAAAAATCATTGCATTCTCTCCCGTTTACTACTTTAATGCCCGGGCTATAAGAAAATGCCTTTGGATATGAATTGGACAAGGTTATATTCCATGGGTAATAAGAAATTGAGTTGGTACTGTAGGAAATCGAATGTTTTTATCTCCAGATGTTTAAGTGCATTTATGAATTGTATTATTTCCTAATGCAAATATGATAACATTTTACTCCTATTTTTTAGCTTGGCTTTGTAAACTGGATAAGGCTACATTTAGTACATTCCTTGGAATGGGATTCAAAGGAGCATAAGGAGTGAGAGTACAGTCGGCGGAGTTTTATTGTCAGTGGCATTACTGCATACTGGAAGTAGTAACAGTGGTTTTAATACATGGAGTGGTATACAACGGTACGAATGCTCCTTGGTCAAAGTTTTGACTGATGCGGTGGGACTTATCACAGGGAGATTGAGTTATACAATAAAAGCGGACCTTTCCTCGATACATTTATTCGAAATATTTACCTACGTGATCAACGCTGATTATGCAATGCAAGAAAACCTTAGACCCTAAAATAAAAAGTAATAGCAATCCAACCGAATCGTTAGCCACAACAAAATTTACCCATTCAAGTCAAATTTTTACCGATATATTCAAGGGAAATTAATCCGAATCATTCAAAATTGTAACTCGTTCTATGTACCTTATTTTATGTAATTGTATGTTTTTTGTTAAAAATCCATGTATAAAATTTCAGACAAAATCAGTTTTTGATCTTACGCAAAATTTCACCTCCCTAGGTTACTGTATTGGAAATAGGACAGCTTGATGTCTATATCTTAAACATGGGTCATTGCTGTGGGTGAATATGGTTCCTAGGACATCAAATCGCTAAATTCTAGGACATGTTGAAAAATTTTTTAAGATCAATTCATGTGGACAAGAGATCATCCTCCTTCCAGTATGATAGAGATACATGGTAAAATTTTATAAAAAGTTCTAGTAGTATGATATGACGATCAAAAAAGATTTTGAGTTTTTTTAGTACACATCCATATTTTTTAAGATTACAAAAATTTTCTTTTTACTTCAGATTTTTTCTTAAAATTGGGCACTCGTTGTCGCAAGAGAAATTGTCTAATATGTACAGTCAAAACTTTGCCCGAAGCAACAATTTTCACCCATCCATGCATGATTTTGACGGACACCATAAAAAATCTTACCCACGTAAGAAAAATGTCACTGGTCAAATTTACACTTGCAAGTAAAATTTTCATTGACACAATAAAACGTTTTTACCAATGCAACCTATGAAATTTCTATTGATTCCAGAAAAAATTTACCCCATGCAATCCAAATATTTTGCCCGATGCAATAAAATATTTTGCCCGATGCAATAAAATATTTAGCGGATATCAAGAAAATCTTCACCCAATGACCCATGCAACCAATATTTTCACCCATGCAGGACAAAAATACAAGACCCAAACAAGAAAAAAATACTACCACTATACATACAAAATACGAAAATTGAATCACCAATGAACCATGAAACCACAATTTTGGCCCACGAGTATTTTTGTTATAGACATAAATATAGGAGAAGATGGGGAGGAACAACGTATAGAAAGAGATACAATCTGCTTAAAATACTTGAGAAGGAGATATGGCTATTATGATAAGGAAAAGGAGGGGTGAGCTCCTCCATGTGGTCAAATAGCTTCATCTCCATCCAAACATATACATCTACCCCATTGGAAGATATTTCCCTCTCTAACTCATTTGTGAGAGAGACGAAAAGACCATAAAAACAAACTGAGGATTTCTTAATGAAGAGCGGCGATTTTTATCTCGTGGACTTGATAAAAGAACCTAAGCAAGGAATAAATGTGGCCAGAGGGGATTGATAATTTCAGTTTCCGTGCAAAAAGAATAAAGGAGAGCGATAAAGTGGGAAGAGGAGAGAGAGTGAGAACGATAGAGATGAAGATGAGGGGGAAGAGAGAGAAAGAGAGAAGAGGCATGAGGCGTAAAGAAAAGCGTATTTTCCAACTTGGAACACTGGGCTATTAATGGAACTTTTATGTGTCTGTGAGGAATACGAGAGATGTAAATGGAGCCAATGTGAGAATGAACGATAGTCGATGAGATCCTTCAAGCTTTTTTAAGCTGTAAACAGGACAGGCAGGCAGGAAGGAATAAGGCTGCTTGGGGCTTGAGCTATCTAACCTGAACCCACCACGGGGCCAAATGCAATATGTTCAAATGGAAACTTGCTCTCCCCACCAAACTTATATTCAGAGCTTAGTTTGTGTATTCTCTTGGGAGAAACCGGGATGATGATTGGTGAAAACTAAAAGTCAAAGAGTGATGGATAATGACATAAAAGGCTTTTTCACAAGAAATTTTAGAGGAGAGAGAGAGAGAGAGAGAGAGAGAGCAAAGGGAGAAAGTATGAAGGGAGAAAGTCATGCATATCCTCAAAGCTCCCACCAGAGATGCATTGTTTTCCATTGAATCAGTCTTTGGATGGGCTCAGTTAGGTCGATTACAATGGTAATGAAGTCCTAATGCTCTTCGCTAATCGGCGTACGGCGGTTGGCCTGAGCTAATATTGACACCGTTTATTATTCCGTGATGAATATTCAGTCCATGAATTGGAAATGATTCAGGCAGAAAGCGGAGTTGACGGCAAGTAAAGCGAGCGAATGGAACGGTTTCCAGCTATGGCTCACTGACTAAAAAGTTCCTATATATATATATATATATATATACATATATATATTACCATGCTAAAAGTAAATGTAGCCCCACCATTCTGTAACACTATTATATGCACGTACATATACAACTACCATATGTTTGCTCTTTGCTCCGTCAGCTCCACTCCTCTCACTCTCTTGTCATTTATTGGCATGTATTGGTAAAGTAAACGCTAACCTTATTCTCACTGCCACTCTCACACCTATAAACCTACATCCTTCTCCTCTCCCGCCGTTATCTACACACACACAAACTCCCACTCCTTTCATATTCCAATCACACATGAACCCATAAACTTGCATTTTCATATCCCAAATCCATGTATAGGCTCTATAGTATATAATAAAATCAGAACGTATTCCAGGGTATATTCCTTATACAGTAAATATGTACACCGAGTGAAAGCTAGAGATTCACGTTCCATTCGCGTCTACTATGTACTGCACACCACATAAAATACACAAGAGATATTTTTCTCTCTCATGTTCATTCTGAAACACGGAAATATGAGACTTGAAAGTTGATCCTATCAAATATGAATTCATAAAATACCTTGACGTATTATAGGCACAATGGCATCCTCTATACTATTTTCAGAGATCAGTTTACCCACACCTCGAATTCCCACCGTATGGAGTAACACACTAGGTAATTTTCCCCGCAGTTTCACTCTGCCAAATGCTCGGTTTCATTAATGCAGATTTTTCGCGTGGAAAAATCTCTCTCGCAATTTACACAGCCTGTGAAATTATGCACAATTACAGGGAACTGCGTCAAAATACATAGCCCTTTACTACCTACTATCTAATACTACTCTTCTTCATTAGGCAGAGAATATTTTTTTAATGCAGGGGATGGCTTTTACTATGATATCTCCCCAAAACATTGCCACAGTTTCCCAGGTATACTTTTTGCTTTTATTTAAATTTTAGGGGTTAAGAACTTAAACGGACTGAATTTCTCTGTTCCCAAAATTTTATCATGAAATATAAAAAAAAATTGTATTTTACGGACCTCATAGGTTATAAAAAATTCTCATATGCATTGTTCATTATTAAATTACTTATTATGTCATTCTACTCTAGTGTAAAAAAATCTCTCATGAATATGTAATGCTCGTAAAAGTTTGAGTCATTTGGGATTTACTTGAAACTAAAGTTTCCATAAAATTATTATTTTGTGGGATTTTCCCGACTTCTGAGTAGAAATAACGGATTATGTAGAATGCATTCTGTAATAAAATTAAAGGGGGTTTCCAGGAATTTTGGGTTAATTCCATGGTTTTTAACCGCGGTTCTTTTCGGAAGAAAAATAAAAAAAATAAAAATAAAAAAAGGGCTTGGACCAGGTCCTGCCTTTGTAAAATTAAAGTCAAGTGACCGCCTATTTTAGTTTTAATTTAACTCCTGGATAATATAAACACCAAATAAATCTAAGTTGGAGTGTTCTGCTAACTGTGAGTTTAATTCTTGCAATTAGCTTTTACCACGGTTGCCCTTCCAGCAGTTTTGGCTCACAGGCAAACGCAGTGTAAGAGATTTTATCCCCACCATTTGATATAAAGATTTATTCCTTAATAAGGATAATATATTGGGATTAAGTCTGATGATTTTTTTTCTCAAGTCTGATGAAGAACCGAAACCCGTTACAGCCGAATAAAGCGAATTTCAAAATAATTGCTATAGTTGGTTGCTAGAGCAGATTTATTTTCACAAAAATAAATTAATGATGATTTGGAGCCATTCCAATTGTATAGACTTCAATAATTTATTACTATTCCTATAAACTATATTATCTACTTTTTATTTATTGGTTACGGATACCCAGCCATAGGCTCTTGATCACATTCGCAATGTCAAATTTACAATTTCTAAATATCTTTTACTCACACTTTAACTCGCTCAAAATAATCAGTTTCAAGTTTCATTTCGCATCACACATTACACTAAATTTATAACAAAAATTATCAAAATTCTGAAATCACTTTCAACAAACAATACAGATTCATTCGCTTACACCAGACAACTCTTTGTATGAAACCATAGTTCCCACACCATTTCAAGGAAGCTTAGTTTAGCTAATTTACTTTTAAAAATATCTATTTCCACCCACATTCCTTCACATTAACAATCCATTCAAAACATTATTTTTATATTATAAAAAATAATTTGAATTTTTCTACCATTTCGAAATTTTGGGATTTAGTCCGTTTTGTATCTGAAGCCTTCTTATATTTACAATATTACATAAAATACATGTAAAAAAACCAAAGGTTTGGATCCCTGCAAGAACTATGTTGATACAAAGAAATATATCTCTTATATGTACCTTGTTATGGTGAAAGTTGGCTGGAATGTGTGAGAGAAAAAGCTGGAGAAAATCCTATATAGTAGAAGAAAAAGTAAGTAAACGGTACTAAGGGCTGACAATATTTGCTCTCGCTCACTCAACCAAAATTATTCACGGTTCCTATTTCAAATAAAGTGAAAAAAATCTTGCCAACTTGCACTTCTCATCCTTTTCTTTCCCCACGATTTTTTTTGTCTTTAATACATAGCTAAAAACGCGTGTGCTTGTTATTGGAAACATGGAGTATCCTCCTAGTACTACATCTTATATACCTACATAAATGTCAACATAGTGTCAGACATGCACGCACTACCTCACAGACTTCTATTCCCTGTCCTTTACCTGTTCAACTTCTGTTTACCCACTCCAGCTATCCCAATATATGCAGATGATTTTCTATGCACGATCGTACCCTCATATGAGAGGAATGTACGTGTGTGTGTGTGACTCTCTCTCTCTGTCTCTGTCTCTTTTTAAAGAATCCTGAAATTTTTTCCCTCGAGTGTTTTCCTACTTTTCTTTCCCTACGTGTAGACACATAATATGTATAATTATTATTATGGGAACCTCTAACGCTCTATCCTTATATTCTTTTGTATGTTTGTAATATTCCAACCCATCTTTTATGTATTTAACTCAAGGCATTCAGTCATCCAACTCCATTTTAACCTTTCTTGCTTTCTGTTTTTTTGATACACCTATCTTCTGTAACAAAAATATCTTCAACTGAATCACCTATACTTTCTACCATTATTACTTTGACAGTGTATGTACAACCTTCCCCACATTTTCAACTTTGATTAAAGGTTCATTAAGGTTCGTGTGCTACTACAAAGTGTGTAGCGTAGGAGACGTATAAGCTCATGTGTAATTAGCCTTCATGACATTTTCGTCCCTTTCTCCTAACGACTTTCCTCCTATGTACCTTGAGACTCCTAATGGGCTGGTTTTTAACGCCCAGCCATGTGGTCTCTCCTATTACTCTCATACTACTCTTGTAAATCCTTGTGAGATAAATAAGCCTGGCCAGTGCAGTAGTAGTATAGTCTTTGATGTATGCTCATGTCAGCTTGCTATTATAAAATCTCTTCTCTCATTTTTATTATCCTTTCCCTACCCACCGCTAATCACTATCCATGTACATAAAAGTAATTAAACTCTTATTACTAAAAGTGGGCATTTACTTTCTCTCTCTCAATGTTTCCATTATTCCTCCTGCCATACACAATAATTATTCCTGGTCACATTCCGCCTCGTAAATTTCCAGCAAGCAACTAAGAAAAAAATACAAGTAATTACGAGCATTTAATCAGCGCATGAATAAAGAGGGATAATACGTTTGGGAGTAGCCTCCCTTTCCTCCTGTCCACAACCTCAGTGTTAGTGCATCCATGAAGGTTTAATTATTACATGTGGAACGCCCCATCTAATTTTCGTTACAAATGACCTGAGTGCTATTATCCATGCTCAAATAATATGGATTCTAATGTTGAAGTCATATATAAAGGGAGCTATATCTTTTTTTTCTCTCACTCACTCACTCAAGTTTTTACCCGGGTTTCTTTCAGTATGTAGGAAACATTTTCTCGTTTCTTCTTGCATTGCATTGGATATAATTTCTTGTGTGTACAGGAATAGTAGTAGAATTTTGAGATCCATTTGTGACTAGAGAATTTTTCTAGAAAAAATTTTGAATTTTTAGTAATAATAATAATTTTTATAATAAATTTTAGCATGTATAACGAATACAAAATTTTGCTTATTTTTAGATGGTGAAGAAAGTATACTCGGCGAGGGAGTTGGTTCATGATTTTGGGAGGGAGAAAGAGCAGGCGGAATAGGGTGAAAGTTGATGACCACATGTAGAACCAGTGGAGTGTTGAGATTTTTCAAGGGGGATATTATGCATGGGTTGAGTAGCGTGCTCATAAAAATAATTGCATAATTAATTTGGAAAATTATGCAGAGACATTCTATAGAGCTCTTGAGTATTTGTCTATGCGTGTGTGTGTGTGTCTGTGTCTGTGTACACATACAACTTGAAATGGGTTTTTACAGTTGAAGAATGTAAATGAAGCTTTTTTCCCCTTGTGTAAAGTAGTGTCTTTTTTTTCTCTCTCTCTCTCTCTCCCTTTCTCACACAGCCTTTAGTTGATCGTCTCTATAGTCTCTACAGAGACTGTCATGATGCATGAAGAGTGAATGAAGCGAAGAAAAAGAGACATGATGACAAAGAAGATGGGTTGCGAATTGTGATCATAAAGTGTACACGGAGGCCACCAAAGGTTTGCGCTCCATTGAAATGGATAGGATTGAGAGTATGATGTCGTTTCCATAAATGAGAAGGAAGTTGGTTGCTTCGGGGAAAAAAGTAGTTCCACATGACATATCGCAGAGCAAAGAGGTTCTGGGAAAGTCATCAAAATAACGATCACCATCAACAACCACATACAAGTACCACCGCCACTTGGCATTGTCACCAGTCTCAACCATGCACGCATCACGTTTCTTTATGACTGCCCGGCCAAATGATCTCTATCCCGCCTTGTCTTCCCTCATGAACCTCACTCTTTTTTTCTCTCTCTCTCTCTTTCTCTCCCTTCTATCTCTCACACTCTCACAGGCTTTTCCTTAAAAAACGTCTCCTCTCTCAACAACCTACACAATAATCATCATCACTCCCTCATTTTATATAAGCTCATCTCTACCACATATATACATTTCATCGTTTTTTTAATCTCATCATCCTCTCATGAAAATACATTGAATAAATACATTGACTGTGGTTGGGGAATTCATTTGGTACTTTCTATTTCTCTCTCTCTCTCTCTCTCTCCCTTACAGTTTGAGTTGTGGCTGCAAGAAAGAAAAGGCTGAATCATCTTTATTTCTTCATTACTCTCATTCCTCCTTTTCTGTGGACATCAACTTAATGCCTAAAAACCATTCCCTTTTCAGACCACGTCCTTGAACACACATACATTTAGCTATACATATGTACATAAATGCCATTTTGCGCGCTACATTAGCTATAGCGTAGAGATTGGAGGTGACAGTACATATTTTGGTAGGAGGAAAAATTTGTCAACCATTTCTGACTAATGAGAGAGGAGAAAGAAACATAAAAGATTGATTTACTACGGAATAAAGTGTCTTTATGGCTCGCACTTGTTTGAGTGGTGCGTGAGTGCGTACCGTTATAGGGGTAAATCTTCTTCCCTTTACTCTAAATGAGCCTTGAGTATGTCCGTTTGTGTGTGTGTGTGTGTGTGTATGTTTGTGTATATAATGGTAGGGGTTTAAAAGTGAATGGACAATAATTGACTGTAAGGTTCTTCCTATGTATGGCAATGGTAGAGTTATAGATATTTACGTACGTGTGTGTAAATCTTAGTAATTTTACTATACTCCACCGTAGATTTAGCCTAGAAAATATATGCATTTGCTAAGGATTGGTTGAGGAGTGTCAAAGAGCCTTTGGAATCTACACTAACTCGTGAGAGTTTATTACCCCGCATAAAAATGAGCATGGAGAAAGTTTCTCTTATGATGATTGCAGTAGTGATGCAGTGTGCCAATGTAATGCTGGGTAAGGTCGTTACGAATCCATTGAGATAAAATTACTAGAATTTCATGCTCAAGTACTACAAAAGGGATCCGCACCTCATTTATTTGTCTTAAATTATCATGCCTCAATGAGGAATTGTCTGGATTTGGGAAATCCTTCTGTAACGTTGGCCATAACGTGGTCATGCATATGTAATTATATGTCTCTCCTGTGCTGTAGTTTCTCTCTCTCTCTCTCTTTCTCCCTCTTATGTGTACAACTGCTCACATTAAGCTGGAAATGGTAGGAGGTTATAGGATGATGTAAGTATACAAAGGGGAATAAATTATATGTGAGAGGAAAGGGAAAGAGAGTGAGTGAGAGAGAGAGAGAGAGAAAGAAAGAAAGATCTAAGGGTAGGAAATAGCTTTGGTGGAAAATCACATTTGAACCTCTTTTTAGTTGTAGACGACGTCGGTATATAAAGACAAGGGAAAAAAACTTGTTAGGACAATGAAGAAAACGACTAGGACGAGGAGTTGCTCTAGCCTCAATGCCTTCACAACCCTGATAATTATCATCATAAAGTTCTTTCCCTTTTACAGCTTGTTCCCGCATTATCAGTTCCATATCATTGGAGGGGAGTTTGCTTGCTCCTTTTGTCGATGTCGATACAGCCTCGTAATTACTTTGACATTGCAAACTCAATCCTCTAGCTTTCCTTTACTTTCTAATTACGTATGTATGGAGATAACATATTATGTGTGAGTGTGTCTGTTTCTACCTACTCAACTTCAAGGGGAAATACACTAGTCTTTACCACTTGCAATCTAAGGCTAAGGATAATGTTTAGATTTTACGTATATATTCAACCTCTCACCACCCCTCCATGCATATACATATGTATGTTTGTATGTAATGTACATATGTGTTTTTATATGCATGTATGTATGTACTTGTATGTAAGTACATATGTTTTGGATGTATGTACATATTTTTGTGTGCATGTATAGGGAAGCCTATGAAATTCTGAAGTAAAGGTTTGATAAAAGGAAATAATCTTCTCTTATGTTAGTAATCAGAATCTATTGAGAAAGTTGCATTTTCCCTTGGTGAAAGATACAAAAGGATTCTTGTAGCAGAAGCGGATTAAAAATCAAGCTGGCTTCCTCTAAAATCCCCTCATCTACTGTATTTTCTTCCACTCCTCACCATAGTAACTACCAAAGAGAGAGAGAGAGAGACGTAGGTTAAAAATCCTCTTCTTCCTGGAAGAATGTTACAAATACATAAAAAAAATAATGCTCCTCTCAAAAACATCATTTCCTTCACTTTAGACAAACTTTCTCTTCAACCCTCATATATATTCATTTAAAATGACATTAAATATAAATGTAAGCATTTACGAAAAAAAAAGCTTTACTTAAAATCATTCAATTAATTATACATATATTCGACTGCAAAAGAAGAAGAAAAATTATTTCTGAAAATAATTTTATAGAATTAAGAAATTAAAAAAGCGTTAGAAATTTCATGCATTTTTAAGGGTTTGTAAAAATATCTCTCAGTGAGTAGAGGAAAACTCCTTTTGTTTCTTATTGTTATACCATAGGAGTTTGTGGAAGCATCTTTGTGATAGTGAGAGGAAAATCTTTGGGTTTCTTCCCTCCACCCGGAACTTCTTACAAGAGTGAGGATCTTGTCATTGAAGATTACTTGGTCAGAGAAAGTTGTGGCCATTCTCTCATAAATACAGAGCTATACTGGTAATCCTGAGAAATGTCCGGGACTATAGTACAAGGGTGTGAGAAGAATAATCCCCACGTCAGGAATGTTGTTTTAAATGTCCGGGAGATTAATGTTACGCAATGGGAATTCCATCTGGAGATTAGTGAATCCTAAACATGTTAATGATCAAGAAAAGGGATAGAAAGGATATGGAGTAGAGTACTTTGAAGGAGGGAAAAGGAAGGATACAAAAGAAAAGGTAAAAGTAAGGGTTGAACATTAGGCGAAAATTTATCCCACACTTTTCTATACCACATATAGCCAAGTCAAAACCCCCGTCTGTGGTTAGATGTCACCGACTAGAGAAACAAGTCCGCGGATATAGCCTGAGGGAATTATGCAAAACTCCTTTGAAATATCATATACATATCCGTAGGTATACAAAACTTAGGTAATAAATTCCAGTCCCCTTCCTCTACAATATACTCTCTCTCTCTCTCTCTCTCTCTTACAACAGGGGGAAAAAGTTATATTGTATAAAGAAAGAATTGGAGCTGGAAAATTTGAGAGGATAGAAACTTTCCCCGTTTTTCCTAAGCAACTGTCAGGCTCTATTGTGCGGGGGAAATGAACTTAAAAAAAGGAAATAAACAGATTGAGTAACACAAGAATCCATTTAAATTTAGTAGAAAAGAGAAAAGAAATGAAAAGTTGGTCGAGGGAAAAGTTGGGGAAAGGGAAAAGAATTGAGTGAAAAAAATAGGGAAGAGAAAAATAAAATATAATGACTACCACAATTTTTTCCTTTCTTCTTTTACCCTTCTATTCTCCTCTCACTCTCTCTCTCTCTCTCCCTCCCTTCTTGCCATGTGTTGTCTGCTAAACAGAAATAATGAGTTCATCTGAAAACGGGTTGCACAACTTGCAATAAATATTCACTTGGTATCTGATAGATACTTTATTTGTAAGACTTCCACGGAATTTGGACAAGATAAAAGAATGAAATGAGAATAATCTTTTTTCCCACGCATTACATGTTCCAAAGTATCTCCTTGAGAATAAAAAAAATCTCTCCAGCTTTTCTATCCAACTTCTAGCCTTATATCAGGTTGAGTCTGAGGAGAGTGAAGAAAGCGTGAGGAATAAGGAAATACCCTTAAAAAGTTTCTATAGATCCGAGTCATCTATTTAGAAAAGGACATTGAATAACTTACAAGTTTGCAAGGTTTTTGCTCGGCAGGAGTAGTATAGCATTTTTAGTATGCTTGTGTAGATCTACATTCTCCCACATATAACTTATACATGGTCCTAATGATATGGTGGTACGACTATGTGGAACGGGTGTACGAAGGGAAATACTCCTGCACTGGTCACACAATCTGTCTGGTATAATAATAGGAGAGTAAAAGGCTTGGGAGCACATGCATTCATATGGAGCTAGTACCTTTCTCCATTCAAACTTCTCAACTACAACATGGACCATTGTCAAGGCGAGAATGGATGCATCAAGGCTAAATGTAAGAGTCAGTTCCTGACAAATAAATATTTTCAAGGAGGAATTCCTCCTTTAACTTTTCCTCTACACACCCGTACATTTTGATACAGATATATTTTTATACGTTTTATTGTTAGTTTGAAAAGTAAAGTATAGTATGAATTTTAAGCTGGCTTTCTCCTCCAATTTATTTCCTCCTACTTTGACGGCAACACGTTAGTAATTAACAGCATATCTTCCTAAGAAATATTAACCTTACGTGTATTACGAGTGTATGGAGGAATATTCATAGGTTTCCTAATGAATTTCACCCGAGAAAGCAAATGGAGAAAGTCGGAGGAAGATAGCCAGGAAAATAAAGAGAATACGTTGGAGAAAGTAATGGGAAAGGTCTCGTTAAAAATTGAATAGGCAATGAATGGATTAGAAAAATTAGTGGGAGAAAAAGCAGGGAAAAGATAAAAGGAAGGGGGAGAATTGAAGAAAAACCTGGAGAAAATGAAAGAAAGCAAGTGGAAAAACCCCTTAGAGGAGGAGCGCTGGAGAAAGCTGGAAAAATAACTGGTGAAAGTAATGCTTAATTTAATTCTTAGCTATGTTTGTACATATTGTACATACATATGTGAAGTCAAGTATCACTACAAAGCAAGGTCTTTCCCAGTTTTTTCCTTGAGGAGAGAGTAGATTTGGTCTTATGTAAAAGACCAAACACTAGGAATAAAGAAGTTTCTTAGTAAAATACTCCCCCATACATCTGCTCATAGGTGGAGAGGTGAGGGAGAGTTTATGAGAATGTGATTTTGTCTTGATAGTTAATATTCATAGAATCTGTCTCCTTTATCAAGGAATTCATCAGAGCAAACTCCATGAATGCCTGATTAAATCCAGGAAATCGATGATGCATGCAAATTTATGCAAAGACTTCACCCTGGCATCAGTGGCATCTCTCTCTCTCTCTCTTTTCTCTCCTGCCACAATTCTCTCTCTCTCTCTCTCTCTCTCTCTGCCGCTCTCTCATCCGTGTCAGATGGATTCTCAACCACCATTTCATTTTCTCTTTTACTTTCTATGTATGTATTCTATACTGGAGCCCTGAAATTCCAATCCAATCATCTAATTCCTGGCATTTCTGCACCTCAATTCAATCCACGTTCGCATCGTTTTCACCCGAGTCAAAATACCGCCGTCCACTCCATCATTGCCTCAATAACGTTGAGACATATCAGTGACCAAATTCCCCTATCTGCTCCAAACCAATTTCATTGGACAGTCTCATAACTAGCCATAAACATTTCACGTATTTCATCGCCACTCACACTCAAACTAACTCCTAGTTACGAGGGAATAACTCGTTTATTATTTCTTTCACCAGTTCTCTCTCTCTTTCCCTCTCTCTCTCTCTCTCTCTCTCTCTCTCTGTATTTCTCTATCTCCATTCCTACATTACCACAAGTACTTGTTCCTCTCCAACGGGTCAAAGTCTCTTGGTCTATTAATCCCATCTCATTTTAACGGTTCTCCTCTCTCAGTGATCCCCTTTTCCCCCTCGCTCCATGGTTGTGCGTATCCATCCGGAGCAATCTATTCCTTCATCATCTACATTAAAAACATTCAAGCTATGTGCTAAAATATTTACCAAATTCACGCATTTGATCTACTCTATTACTAAGTCCCTTCTACTCCAACTACTCCATCACTCTCCAGCGTCTCTTTCCCTCACGTTTCTATTATTCCCACCAATTCCATTCCACTTGAGCTAAAACTACTACTACTGCCGTACTGGCTTTTCCCTACTTTCTCTTTTAATACTCCCCCCTCGCCTCTTGAAGATGATGCATTTTCTCCAGTAGTACTTGAAATTTTACGGGATTTAAATTATCGTGGAAAAATAAAAAATCCACCCCTTCCTCCTCACCTTGTATAATCTCTAAATAAAAGAGGTAACCTGACTCCTTAAAAAATTAGAGTAAGGAAAAAATTGGAGAAAGCATAAATTCTGAGGTGGTCTAAATTCCAGGACTTTGATCGCGAGTTATGTACATACGTGCATATATAAAGGAACTTTAAGGCCAAGGCTTGTAAGAAAATTGAGGGAAATGTGCTCCCAATAGCTGTCGTGAAAGTTGGGTGGAAGGAGTCATTACGAGTTGTTAAGGAAGTATGGCTTTCTCTCCCAGCACGTTTGTACATCTACATGAGAGGAAGGGAATGAAAGAAGAATGGGCCACAATAGGGTAGCTATTGAATCCCAAAAGAGTTAAACAAAGTGCTAATGAGTGATTAGTTGAAGATGCTCGTGAGTAACAGATTGGAGTAATTATGAGTCATCATAAGCCTAAGGTACACCAAAACTCCAATTAAGGCTTGGAGAGCTTTCCATACTGGGAGAACAATTACATGGGGAAGGCATAAAGTTTACAAGTTTTAAAATGTCAACTATGGATTGTAATTAGTATTTTGATCATGATTTTAGCTCATATATAAGGGTTAAACTGCAATTAGCAAGTTAGAGGGAGGAGTGAAAGGGCTGGAGAAAGTTATCTTTCTAAATGGTTCTATATGGAAGTGGACTACAGTACAACTCAAGACTTTACTTTCATCATGAATAAATGAAGCATTTAGCCAATGTTCCTCTTTCTTCTCCCCAGTAATTTCTCCTTAGTATACTTTTCTTCTCCCGTCATCATGGAAACCTCAATGTATGGGAAAACGTTGTAAATTTTTAGTTATAGCTGCTTCTCCCGGCATAATATGTTATGCCTATATACCTTTTAACAAAATAACCAGGAACACACGAGAGTTCTCTCTTGCGTAAATAAGAAACTAAAGGATTTTCAGGCCTTTCCTCCGTCCAGTTAATCAACCTCTAAATTTTCATTCATTTCCTTTTACATTTCGGGCTTTCCTTTCCCTTTTATACTAGTTTACATTGAAGCAGAGCTATAGGATCCACATACGTAGAAACTTTTTCCAATATACTCTTCTAACGTGGGATAGACAAAGAGAGGTAGAAGGAAGAAAGTCTTGATGAAAGTTTGCCCTGTCTTTTTAGTTCAAAACTCATGTTAACTTTCATTCTGGAGGAATACTCAGTGACAATGAGTGGAAAGCTAAAATTTAATACTTCGCTGGTTCTTCTTCTTCTACGTCGCGTCGTCTTAACTAAATCTCCAAAAACGTTATTTGTACGCATTGGAGCTTAAAATATTATGATTCTTCTTCCCATCACTGCTGTTTACAAAACTTTCTCCAGGCTTCCTTCACGTGTCTTATGAAGGAGCCTTTTATTTTCTTTCGTATTTTTACACCTGCCATTTTAAGGTCTGGGGTTATCACTGTAGTTACGATGACTAACAGGCAATGTTAAGCTTATAAATGTACATTTTTATGGATCTAGAAATTTATTATTGTTTCTTAATTCAAGTATGATATCTGAGTGACTAGAAAAGTTGCCGTTCTTCCGAATAACCTTGAAAATCAAATAGAGTTATGGTAGGGGTCAATTTTTAGTGCGATAACACTCGGTTGTGTTGAAATAATTTAATTTTTTCTAAGATATACTTGGTTATTGATGCAAAAAATCGCCATAAGACTGGGCTTTTAAAAATTATTATGGATGCAATTTAAGCATTTTCCAAGTATGCCAATAATTTTCTAAATAATGTGGGGTTTCTTTTCCGATTCAAACCTCCATGTCTAACAGAGTTGTCAACCATCTTAAGCCTTTAATCAAATAGCGCTACAACTTTTCAATGGTTAACCCTACCTATGAGGAATTCTCGCACAAGCGGTATAGGTATATTTGAGCGGTAAGGAGAAAAACCCAGTGGGAAAAACCCTTCTTTCTGAACCAAATTACCAAACCACCCCCGGGGTTCGAACCCGGATACGACTCAGATAACCCTCAAATAAATTCGAGCCCTGGCCGCTACGGTACAGGAGGCTTCATTTTTTTCTAAAATGCTATGGGAAGTGGTAATGAGTAGATTCTTTGTGTTCATTACCGTAAAATGTAACGATAGGATGCTCAGTGACCCATAACACCTATAAGGTCGTTGATATAATCGGTCGTCATGCTTCACGGGAATAAATACAGAGTGTATACATGAGTGATTAATAATTACATGAAGTAGAAACATGAATATTGATTGAAGACATATAACCTAACCCAATGCTGCACATTGAATGTTCTGTTTCAAAAATCTTAAAAATTGGTAAAATTAAATTAAAAACTCGTTATTTTAACTTGTTGGGGGCAAATGTCAATATGTCGACCAAGATTCGGGGTATTAGACTGCTACTCCTCCCAATATAAACATTCCCCAAAAACTAGAAAAATATTACCTAATATTTTTTTTAATAGATTCATTACTATCTTATGAAGCTGCAACCAATAAATAGTGCATTCGGGATGAGATTCAGAGCAGGAATAATAACGCAAATAAAGTCATGAAATGAAACTGAACTACATATCGTCGCTGGAGAGTCAAAGTGGAATAACGCACGAGTTGGCTAATTCAAACCTGGAATAACGACCACCAAATTTTCTGCAAAACTGAAATAACCACCACCATTTGACTCAAAAGTTCCTATTAAAATGCATGCACACTTTAGCGCCAAAGTGAAATAATCACCAGCATACCGTTTTCTCGCTTCTCCACTCACTCCTCTCTCCCCTGCCATGCACATTACTTTAATGCATTGACCCATACGGTGGTGGTTATATCAGTTTTGCAGAAAATTTCGTGGTGGTTATTTCAGTTTTGAATTAGCCAGCTCGTACGTTATTCCACTTTGACTCTCCAGCGACGATATGGACGTCCAGTACGACCGTTCTGCTCCAAGTCAGAATAGGAGGTTAAGAAGGTGGTAAAGATTTGTGTATATTGTAAATATTTATTTATCATTAGTTTCACTTTTTATGTGTTTATCTCACTTCTGTCATGTGAGCACAGGTCGTCTCTATGACATCAATCAAGGACAATCGATTCATCCAAAATTTTGGCCGATAAAGTATAGTTTCGAGGCATCCTGCATTTTGAAGCGAAGTTTATCTTACTCAATTCAAATTTTTCCCAACATAAATTTCCACCGACCTGGCTATAACACAATATGGTAGCATCATTTTGTTTCTCGTCACTTCCAAATAAATATAAATAAATGATCGTGTTTGTTTAAAATATATTGTACAACAGCTTGATTGATTTTTTTTGGAAATTGTCAGAAAATGTTATTTTTGATAGTTTTCTCTTCTTGATGGATTGGGAAATTAGATGAAAAAGAAAGTAAGCGTAAAAGAAGGGAGGAAAGTAAAAGAAAAGTATAGGGAAAGGAGAATAAACTGAGTGAGCGCAAGTGAAAAGTTTTTTCTCCTCACCTGTTATTTGATAGAGTTCAATGCTTGTTAGAGGTAGTACGTGTACGGGGTTAAAAAATAAATACGTCTTGGATATATAAAGCACATTCATCCTTCAACTGGATTGTTTAGAAGAAAGGTTTGATTAATCATTGCTACACTGACTCAATCATGGTTTCCCTTCATGCAACCCTTCATTATTTGATTGTACTGGAGGAATGAGTGGAGGCCAGCAGAGGCTCAGTCATTAGCACCAGGGCTGTGGCTATCTGTCCAATAAATCCTACTTACATGATGGGACTAATAAATGAACATATTATTTACTGGTTTTGAAAACTCATTTATTATTTGCGGCTCCTATCTACTACAACGCTAATATGGGAAAGTACTGACTTACATTCCAACCTCCAGGGTCAAAAGATACGCACGCAAAACCTTTTTACCCCAAAAACTCAGACCCTTTTATCTATATATCCGAGTGAAAGCGAGAGTAACGGTTTGAGTCTCATGGATTTTTCATCTCATTCTATTGCAATGAAGCAATAAGTCCAAGGAGAAACTCCACTTCTTTCCCAGAGTAACTAATTCCATTACAGAATTGCCAGATAATTCCTTTCTATTCAATAACTTCCGAAGGGAACTCCCTTTTTTCTTTTCTTTCTCTCCTCTGAAAAAATTACTCAAACTTTCTTGATGAACTACTACCAATGAACAAACCTTGGAGAAAATGAGATTTAACACAACGTTTGTTCAATCTTTTTATTCTCCTGAACAAATAACTTCTCACTTAATATTCACATGTATGTAAAGCCTACGAGAATGGTTTCCGCTAGGAAAAATTATTCTTAATCTTCTCACTCGCCCAATTGCTCCGAATTTCCGCATGCAATAGAAATAATAGCACTTATGTACATTTCTAAACAAAAATATGTATGCATACATCGTTTCCATACATTGAAATGGACCTTAGTGAAGGTTAGAGACTTTATTTTATATTCCAGGCTGGTTGTAGGTGACAAGAATAATTAGCTCCTAATTATTAGTAATAATGCAGATGTGAGTTCTGCAGCATGGAGAAAGTTCATTTGAATTATTAAGCTAAAAGAAACTGCTCACCCACCTGAACTCGGGAGCAGAGCCAGGTTTGTGCACATAATAATTACATAGACACCAAGGAGCGAGAAACGCATATAATGCTTTGGATGAAAGTAGGATGAAGTAATTAAATGAAAAGAATTACTCCACCAATTAGTTAATTATGAACTACTGTACATGCATCGTACAAGGATAAACATACAGGAAAGATTCCAGCATTTATATCTACACACATTTATATATATAAAAAAAACACGGAAAAAATAAGGGAATTAGAAAATCTCACATGAAATTGATTATATTCTCACAGGCAGAGCAAGCAGGGAAGTCAGTATTTGAGAAAGGTTTGAGGTACTTTCTAAAAACTTTCAACCTCCCTATATCTTTCTTTATCCATGAAAATCATTCCAAGAAAATTATTTCGTTCCTACAGTAATAATGAAAGTGTTAGCGATAAAATCCTACTTTATTTCGAGGTAGGAAAATATATTTTGTACGAGAACCAACAACAATCACCCATTATTGTCAAAACTGACATTACATTCCTTCATGGAACTTTTACAATAAAATTCCTATAGCTTCTTGCTTTTTGTTCAAAGGCACATCTAAAACAGGATAAAATTTAGACTGCACCATTGGGGTCAGAAATCCCGAGTTTTTACATCCTACGTGTATACATATTGTGTGAAAACTTATAAAAAAAATATGGAATGCATCCTCGCAAATTTGCTTCAAATCTGGCGAATACTTAATTGCATTATTATCGAAACTTTCCCTCAAATCCGCAGAAATTTTGGTTGAATTTATAGAAAAAAGTTGAAGTGTATTCAAAGGATTATTAAATTGCATATAGTGAAAAAATTCCAACATTCAAAGAACTTTGAGCCGCTCCGATTCAAAGGTTTGGTGCAGAATTAGAGGATGAATCACTGATGAAGTTAGGAAGTCTAGTCCTTGAGCTAAAATTGTCACAGAGTTAAAGGGAAAGGACAATAAGAACTACGTAAGGAAAGGAAATCTTCCCTTGTAATTTGCATACACATATTCCGAATCAACACATTCTGAATTTATATATAAGTATATATTAGAGCAAGGGATATGAGCAGTCTCCTCTATGACTTGATTCCATCGTAGATTTTGATTGTAGCTACTATATAGCTATTGCTATATATACATACCCTCAAGAAGCTAACTACCTCTGAAAAATGTGGGCTTGCCCGTATGAGTACGATAATAGGAAAAGTGTTATAAGGCCAAGTTAGCTGACTACTCACTGATTTCTACAAGACTTAAGTTTCTTTGTGATGGTTCCTATCCTCACTCCAGTACATGTTCAACTATTCATATAAAAGTATTATGGCTATAAGAAGGAAGGGAGAGAGAGTAGAGAGAAAGTTTCCTCAACTTACTTTATTCGGTGTAAGCAGAATAATTTCATTTGTGGATTTCTATCCTTTAGATGGCTTCAACTCCCCTGAACATGTATATATACATATGCTTTTATTTGGATTGCAAATGAAAATCCTCACGCTGCCAAAAGCAACATGCGTAAATTAACCTTACTAATGGCCTAATTATGAAGGGAACAACCTAGGCAAAAGATGTGAGATATGGAAGAAGCAAGAGAAAGTCTTTCTTCACTTTCCTCCTTCCTCACTGCTCTCTCCTTCCTTCATACTCTCTCTCTCTCCGATTCAACCGTGTACACATACACTCACAAATTACCACCATATAAAATCCATCTACACATTTTCTCATCTATAGCTTCTCTATACACTTTTACTCAAAATATATCTAAAAGCTACCAACTACATAGTACTCCAGCCCATTCACGTCAGCTTATTTTGAAATCCTTCCAAAATATGAATTTAAAATTCATTCCAATGGGAATATAACACGCAAACCAGTCATTTCAAAGGGAAGAGAAGAAGCCAATTCAATACACCAAGTCCAGCTTCAACTTTCTCCACTCCCCACGTCTCTCTACATAGTAGATGTTCTTACATGTTAATTAAAATCATTGTAAATATTTCCACATACTTATCCAAAATCTTCCTTGTTTACTCTACATTAAACTACAAATTATTATCATTGACAACATTTCTACACAGTATCAAATTCTTCTCTGAAACTGAAATGATTCTCTAAATTATGTATGTCAGTGGCCGTATAGTGCGATCAGATTCAAAAGGAACTTAGCATCGGAGGATCACTCGGTCCAACTGCTTGGTCTTGTTTCCAATATAATAAGGAACTGTGGAATTGCAGGAGTCGGTCCACAAATATGTGAACGTTTTTGTTACACCAAGAAAAGAGAAATGCATCTCATCATGAATAAATCCATCAACAATGTTGAATTCTTTGAGCAAAAGTCTTTGACGGAGTTTTTACCCCTTGAAAATCCTTTGTCCTAGGTTCCGTCCTCAAAATTTTGGCTAGGGTTTGAAGACTTGCTTAAAAATTGTTTTCATCTCGAAGTTGCATATTTCGATGAGGAGGATAAATCCTTATATGTTTTGTGGTAGTGATTCATAGGTTTCACCCTTCCGAAGGCACTAAAGGCTACCGTATGCACCATTGAACTGATTAATTCCTTGAACTACATTTCTAGCAACTGAATCAGCAACAAATATAGGGCAATATACACAGATGCCAAATTATTGCAGCTTTCCATAATTGGCTTCAAGTAAAAATGCAGATTAAGTTTTTCTGAACTATACCAAAAACTAGACAAAAATGTATTTACACTAGGAATACCGTAGTCTAGTTCATTAATTGACATTAATAAGGGACACAAGCTGAACTAAGAAGATCTGAAAAGTGAAACACCATCTGTGTTTTATGTAATTGTGCATTTTAAGTCAAACTTCTCGAAGTTGAGAGCTCGATTCGATTCTCCGTTGACAATGTCTCCAATGTAGTCTCCGTTTTTATTATTGCTCCGTGATTATTATTGCTAAATTTTTATATAGATTCTGTGATACTTCCGGGTCTTCCAAAACTTTTTCAATCATGATTTTGGGATCAAATGTATAAAAAACTGTTTTTAGCCTTAAGATCGTCTCCACAACTCGTGCAAAATTGGTCAATTTCAATTTCAATTATACATAAAAATTCTGAGAATTAAAATAAAAAATTCCTAACGTTATTTAAGTCAGATGCTGGAAGACTGCTTTCATTCCCCGCACCAAGATCCTCCAAGAGTAAGTGTTGAGAAACATTTAAGGAATTCTGTAGTGATCTTCGAGAATATGCAGTTGTTTCTTTTGATAAGGTACTGGATGAAAACTTACGTGCATTGAAGGACGATATTATTGGTCGAAAAGCAAATGTTTTGTGGGGAAGAAATCAATTCTTAGTGACAAAGCGGATACGGCAAGTAAACATATTTTTACATAATTTTTTAAATATGAAATAATCATAATGATGTTACAATATTAATAACAAAAATGATATAACCATTTAAATATTTTAAATATAAAGGTGAGCTACAGTAGAACTAGTGTTAATTTAAAATTAATAGGTTCAAAATAAGCCTTGGAAAGGCGTTGTCATGAACTCACCGAAGAGGCAGCAGCAGAATCTGATGGTCCGGAGGAACCTTTAAGCTCCCTTACCAAAACCCGGAACTTTGGAAACTCCTCGCGCTAAAATTATAAGCATGTTGGCTAAGCGGCAACGGCTAAACGACTGAGAAAAATGCTACTACAGACTCACCTACTCTTGAACCAACGGTTACTGGGGTTTGCAACCAATCTTTAAATAACTGTTAAATATATATTTATGAAATAACGACATTGTAGTTCTAATTAGCAGTGGAAAATAATAGTAGCTGATGCCGATTATTATGATCCTGCTAGGAACATCCAGTCAGCATGTCAAAATTCTACAAACTGAAGACCAACATGACCGAGATTCTGCATCGGAAGAAATTGACAAGCTTAAGAGTAAAATTCAAAAGCTTAAAAATTCCCTACATAAATACAAAGGTAATTTCCCTTGTAATTAGATACACCGAATATTAATGAACTAATTGGTATAAGAATATTTTATTCGTTTTATTTTCACAGCACGGGCGAAGGAATTGAAGAAGCTTAATATGGAACTAAAGGAACAAGCACAACTATCATCGTTCGATGTAAGATATTTCATCATCCCACTAGTCTGGCTCGGTATTTGTTTCGGCAGGTATTTACCTGGGAGGAAATGAGGCAGCGGTCACTGTTCGGACGAAAATGTAATGCTAATAAGCAGGATATGCCGTATACTGATGTCATTAAGCGGGATGCTATTATTGGTAAAAATATCTACCAGTCGACATGTTTTAGTATATAACAGTTTTTTTAGTATGTAACAATAAATAAACTAGTCTTGTTACTAAATTGTAATTATATTTGCAGAGTTCTCGATTTCGGCATACAAATTGAAACCCACCCACAGCAGCGGTTCGTATAAAGGAATTTGGGCTGATTTCTACTTTACCGGCCCAACAACCGTCAAAACTGCCACCATAAGTATCTGGTGGATACGACCACCAACTTGGTGGTCGCTGCCGCCAACATTGGTGGTCGCTACCCCCAAAATTTAAAATTACCCCCAAGTTCTGATAGATGGTCATGGTTGCTCAGTCGGCAACAACAATTTTGTTCGTGTAGCATGCAGTCTTCGTCGAATCAATCAAACATTAGTAGTTTTAAGCATGGCTTTTTTTACAAATTAAGCTTTTGTATCACCGTTTGTAGGAATGGCCCTGTGTTTCGATAATTTAAAATCTTCCCAAA
>JAQFXU010000565.1:0-48074 GCA_034693705.1 Spatulosminthurus flaviceps | reverse complement strand
AAACATTGTAAATAGTATACTGAGTCATTTCGGCTACTTCCGTTGGGAAGCAGTGACAATAAAGTCTTTATATATAGAACGTCAACATGTTTAGTGTCAAAAGTGAATCTGTGCATTGTCTGAGCCTGTAAAAATTATTTCATCAAAACAATCGAAATTGTAGTTACATTGGCAATATAAATTACTCTGCATTCATTAATATTATGAATTGGAGTAATGCAAGCATCTTTGCTGCTAATGACCTCATGACATGCCATGCTTTTTTCTTATTCTTACTTCTCTTTAAATTTCTTACACAAATCTTTATCAACAGACTGGGAATCCAGTAAAGTTTGTCAAACTGGTTTTTTCATATACATGTATATTCTCTCTCTCTCTGTATAAAAAGTACACCATGAAATAATGTTGACACATTCACAGCTATAATTTACCCTCAAAAATCCATTATATCTGGTATACTAAAATTCTCATTGGGTTACAAATTATCCTATTATGTCTCAATAAAATTCATTTTTAATTTGCCACCTCCACTGAAAAAATCCCAATGATTCACTCAACTATTGTATGTACATTTGTAAATAGTACGTAGAACTTGGTAGTACACAGTTGACCAGTGCTTTTTCAATTGCAATAGAAATGTATGTACAGAAGGACTTTGGGGCCTTCCTATACTTTCCGTAGAACATTGGACAGTTGACAAAAAAATCCAATTTTTCCTCACTCAAAACAAATGACACAGAACGTGGAAGATTTTTCTTTTCATGAGGAAGAAATCGAAAGTATAACGCCTTTTACTAAAAATCAGAACAATCAACTTGTAAATTCCAAAGTTGGAGAAATAATTTTTTTCCACTCGTGTTTCTCGACATGGAATCATTCTAATGCATTTAATTTATAGTTAAAAAAAATAACTGGGTTAGCAGCCACTGCATTTCTCTTTATTTATGTCTACTAATGATGTGGGGGCTTTAAATGGTAAAAGATGGGAATTTATAACTCGGAAATGAGAGCTATAAAAAATTATGAGAATCCTCTTGGATTTCCTCTCAACCCTGCTACTTGCTACATATTATACTCCACAGACAATAATTAAAGTGTTTCACTTTTTCCATGATCAGCCTTTCATGATCAGCTAATTAATGCATAATCAAATTAAAAAATACTGTCACACTGACTCCTATAATTCCATTGATACAAAAGCTATTTTGCATTACAAGCATTTTTATACATGTAAAAAGCAGAGATAATGTGACGAAGAACATATAAGCAATAACAATTGAAACTGACCGATTGACAAGTATTTAATTAATTACGCTATCACTATACAATTGATTCCTCGTGTGATGACCAAACTACAAGCCTGTGCTATTCACCAACCCGTCCAACGGCCAATAATTGTGAGCTGTATACATAAAAATCTTGAGGTGAAAAAAAACATGTAAAAACATTCAGGCTCAATCAAATATCCAGGGCCAAGGCAGAAAAGATGAGGAGTCTTGTATACATTATAAGGTTAATTAGGTAGCAAATCCCTTGTTTGATAGAAGTAGAGCAGAAAAAAAAATATTGGAGGAAAAAAGCGGGGGTTCAGGTACAATACAAGATAACTAACTTTGCGTTTATTCTTTTTACATGTGAACGTGATAGCTTAACTTTGAATATTATGTGATGAGGAAAAGTGTTGAGATTATTTATTTGATTAAATAATTTCATATTATTCTTTTTCTTCTATCTACGCAATAATGCCATTGAGCATGGAATATGTGTGTGATGTAGATTTCCTATTCAGAGCTTCCTCATTGTAAATCTCATCCTGTGAGCACATTGGACGTGCTTTTGGTGTTAATAAAAGGAAAGTGACTAATCCTTGTAATATCATACATTTACCTGTAGCTCTTTATATACTGACTCTGTCTTGTATTTGTACATTGTACACGTAGACCATTGTCCAAGCCGAGCTTGGGGTTTCTATATACATACATGTAATAAAAATCTACGAATAAGAGACATTCTTTGTAATCGGTTTCCTTAGAAAATATAATGTTGTTCCTTTCTTAGATAGTACGAGATGCACAATATTAAATGCCACCTACAAGTTCTACACAGCACTGACTATGTATAGATGAGTCTATACGTAGACTGCAGCAATAAAAACTCAGCCCAACGAGAAGCAGCTGGGATGGAGAGTGGTAATGAGGCTCGTATATACACATCCTCTGATAACAACTCTTGCTTGTAACGCTATATGTAACTCCTCTGTAACAAATTGACTTCCAAATGAGAGAATTAAAATTGTATTATAGTAGCGTTAAAATCCGTGGCATTTTTGTCACATTTTTATTTCTACTTGGAAAGAGAGGAGAATCAAAGAGTCAGTCTCGATGTACTTGGAAGTATTTGGCTCCATTTGGATTGTCATGCTGAATGACTGTGAGGAGAGTAGTGCAAGTACCACACACGAATAGATGATTGACATTTGAACGTGAGATCAGCAATCACTCTTTGCTAATAATATCAATGACACATTCTTCAACTATTGGGCTCCTTACATGGGATTTTTATAACAATTAGAACAATGAGAGGCAGCAGGGGTAGGAATAGATTAGCCCTTCAACATTATCGCGCTTCTTCTAAATAGCGCTATTATAATGAGAGATGCGATTTCTGCAGAGGTCTACATAGTTAATACCTGTCATATCACAGTGTGGCTTATTTTCTAATTAATACTCGCCCTTGTTTTACATTTCTGATCAGCGGAAACTATCGTGCCTAAATGACATTGTTGCTTCGTTAATAATACTCGTATATAATATTGCGAAGGAATTTGTACAACAAAACCCGACTATCCGAGCTATGCAGTTACAACAAACAATCTACGATTGCTAAAGTGGAAAAGGTGCCAACCCTGGAAAAGAAATCTGAAAATGTTTTTAACCCATATTATAGCCCCAGTGAGTTCAAAATTAGAAAAAGGTACTATCCCACAATAATATAGCCCAATTTTAAAAATCCCATATATGGGATTTTTAAAATTCCAATCTAACGGTTTTGGGTCTTAATAGACTTGGCGCCAGTAAGGAGTTAGCTAGTGCAGTGGCAAGGCATTTTTTGCACGCAAGAATTTCGGAGATAACATCTTTTTGAATTGAGCCGACAATCTTTTTGTTGTAGCTTTTTTGTAGTGACTCAGGTATCGATCGTTGTTTTGAAATTTGCTGACTCTTGGAAGTTAAAATCTATCGAGACTATGATCTGCAGGTCTGAAGGTACACACACGAGCTTATCGATCTGCTTGATTCTACAAATTCAAAGGAACAAAAGTGTAAGTACACATATATGCTTAAGTACAAGGTAATTAAGCGTGGACGCGGATAAAATAAGATGATACCACACCACGCCTCCGATTCGAAGGACATCACTCAACAACAGTGAGATAAAAAGTAAAGGACAAGGTGGAATTTGAAACGCCGGTAATTCATCCGGAAGAAGAATTATCTGCGGCTGTCAATACACTGCTCTCGCACTATCCTCTCCTATCAAATTTCATTGCAATAGCCATTACTCCCGTCACTATCAACTCCCTTTTCAATTGAAACTGAAATTACCAACTACTTTAACGTAATTTAAGCTTCAGAATTAAAATTCCCTTTCAAAATCAATACTCTTCTTAGAATTTCCAACAATGGATCTTTAAATGGCGAGAAAATATACCTCTCCAGGGTAACCCTTTCATCTATTTTACAAATGGATTTAATTGCAACGAATCCAATAAATAATGATTGTAGATTCACATGTGAGTAGCACATTTTCATGGACATTGCTCTTCAAGTAACTTATTCAAACTTCAAACAAAAACAAAAGTGAAAAAAAAAATGAATTAATTACAAGAACAAATTATTCTTACGATATTTAATAGTCTATCTTATGACATGGTCAATTATTAATGCAACTTGACTGGTTTATTGGGCTTGACACTGGAAAGGTAGCTTTTTGCATACGAAATTAGCATTGCAATTGGAATCAAAACTGTCATAATTATTATGATTACTTCCTATAATCAATAAACAATAAATCAACATATTTAAATGGAACAAATGTAAATAGCCAGTAAAATAATTTACTATTTCATTATTGTACATAGAGTGTGGAAGGTTTTTGATGCAGACATACTAATTTTATCACGTCCGCGTAATTTAATATGAGTTCAATTATTTCTACATTTTTTAACCACGTATCTACATGTCAGCTCGTAAAAAATGCATGGAGGGTGGAACAAAAAAAACCTGAAGTGTGACAACAATAAAATTTCCTTACTTGGATTAGTTTTCTCAGGAGGAATATTTAAATTTTAAAAGAAATTGCTCTAGACCTTTTGTTTGTGGAGACTCCGAGACGGAAGCTATGGCTGGTGCAGTTTATTTTCGTTGCCTTATTATTAGAAACGAGCAGTAGCCGCGAGTGAGAAAAAAGTGACAACAGTAGCTTTTCAATACTGTTGAAGCAAGGCGTATATAGACAGAATTAAATTGATATGTTATCATTTGATCAAAAGCAAGGATACATGACAGTGGCTGTTGAGTATGATGGCAAGAGGTTAAGCAATAGGATGAAAAGGTCCTTGTTTTACCCAACGTAAGAAACTCCAGGGTTCCATTATAATTATTATAGTATTGTTTTTTCCTTATTATATCGATTACCCTCTATGTGAGTGCTGTCAACATAACCTTGATTTCAGTAAATTAAGAGCACATGTATTTTGATGGAGACAAGTGTATAGTTTCTACAGTCAAGTTAGACTTGCAATTAAAACGGGCGCGGATCAAATTCTTCCGTCTCATTCAACAACAATTAAGTTTCTGTTGAGTTGAAAGGTCGTTGTATATATAAATAAATACCCATAAAATACAACGTATTTTCCTCTTGAATTCTTGACAATCTAATAAGACATAATCCTTGCTTTGTATTTGCACCTTTGCACGCCTTTACAGAAAAAACACCTAGACGGAGGAATTTTCACAGCCTTTTAATCCTAACAATAAGAACAAAAGCCGACGTTTTTCTCATATGTCAAAATCCTGAATCATTCCAATAATTGACAAGAACAGCCTTATCAGTGATACAGACACTGTGTCGGTAGACATGTAGGACTACAATAAGAAACCTAACGATTCCACTTTTGAACCTCGAGCTTAACTTTAGGAATTTGTATTTTTTATATACTTTATGTAGTAGAGTAAGTATAAACAATGGTACTATATTCTGCAGTGGTGAGGCTCATATTATGTATCAATATCTCCTCACGTAATAAGCTGCGGCTCCTTCCAATTTATTATTAACATGACTTTCATTTAAGATAGCACATTGACACGAAAGCACAAGCAAGCAATGGACATCAGAGCCTTTGGGAATGGAACGAGGAACAATGTGCAAGAATTCTGTAAGCTTTAGTTATTAAACATGACGAGTGGATTTCCTAAACCGTTATGAAACCCTTAATTCTCCCGTTTAAGGAATATTACCTCTTATTATTACTGTTCCTCTCATTTAATTACGACCAATTATTTATCCATCGTATTTGTTAAAAGCTTCACGGATGAGTACCTAGAAATAATCTCATAAATAAAAACCTTTCTAAAAATCCTGTAGGGATTTGCTAGGAACAAAAAGTTACTACCTGGTAGAGACAAAACTAGAGGATAAAAGTCAGATTTACAAAGCATTATTCGAGAGATTCAATAAAGTTTCCCTGATCCTGTAACGTCTTTGGATTTTAAGGATTATTGGCAAACGTGACTAATAATCATCAGGCTCAATCAGTTGTAATGGCTGGGGTAGAGTAAACCTACAGCTTTTGAAATGAACAGCCTGTTGTGTGATGCTGGGTGAGAAAAAGTGAGATCGTATTCTTACTACGGAGGAAAACTTGGGATAGGAAAAATTTTGAGGAAGCTATAAAACCTAAAGGTACAATAACCGGAGATTAAATCCTAAGCATGTTGCTTTATATTGTAGTAAATGAATATGACAAGAGTGTATGTATAATAATGGGGGACGGGTAAATGTGTAATGTCATATTCGTATGAGTCAAAGGCGTTCTTGATTGAATTGTCATGAGCTTTTTTAGTGCTGATTTTGACTGACATATAAATTAAAATACAGTGTGGTGCTGGATAATAAATGGCATGTTTTACCTTAATCGCCTTCATGTCAAAGTATAAGGAAAAGTCTTGAAAAAATTAATAGCTTGCTCACACTACAATAAAGTCTGACTACGCAGCATAGTAGCTCAAGGAATTTGTTTTCACGTACGTTACTATAACATCATGTACACTAATACGTATAGGTAATATCATTTGTCTCCAAGTCTCCCAAATGTGCGTGTGGCTCCTTTAAGTACGTGTATATATTGTACTTTAAAAAATTCTACGCTTTATTTATGCCGATAAAATAAAGTGGACGTAAAATCCTTGTCAAGTCCACCTACTACTTTCAGATTGTTGTTACAAGCTTTAGATTATATGAGCTGCCAATAAGCTATACACAAGTAATGGTGGATTTATATTGTGGGCTGTACACTCATTCATAAAACCATAACAAGTAATAAGAAAAAGTACATTACCATGTATTTAGCCCCATAAATGTGTGCTTATTATCACATGTTGGAGAAAATTGTAAACAATCAATTTGGTTACAAATTAATACAATTTTTTCTCCCTTGTGTGTACGTGATTTTCGAAGAGGATTAAAAGCTTCCTTTTTCTCTTGCTAGTCCCTTTGTATATATATACATATAAATATGCAATAATTATGTAAACCAAACATCGATTCATAAAGTTAATATTGTATTCTCCTTTAAGGCAAGCCTTTTTAGAAAATCGCTTGATATTCCTTTCATTGACCTCTTCATCCAAGGAACGAGCCGGTTTTTCCTTGTTTGCATAAGATTTCATTGATTTGAAAATGATTTGCTCATTTTTTTTAAACATACACATATGCACATGTGGAGCCTCACTCGTTTTTATACTATTGTATGTAATTCATTAATTAATAAGAATAAGAACTTACTACTGAATTTTTAACATTACACTTTATATACTAATAAGATATATAGTAAAATGGTAGAGAAGAATTTGAACTTTGATGATGTTATGAGCATCAAGAAAAAAGGAATGGCCTTTCCTCAACTAATCATTTTTTGTATTATTACTTTATTAACACCAGCAATTGAAACTTGAAGCTTGTGTGACTGAGATTTATGAAACTTTTCCCTCTCAATTTTTTTACCTCAATTCATTGGATAGATCAGCTATAAAGATGTAAATCACTACGTAAAGCAAAAAAAACCTTTGACAAATAAATAATGCTCGCTTTTATAATGTACTATTTGTTGATATATTATAAATTTGTATGGGAAAGAGAAATATGAATTTTTAGGGGTTTTCCAAGAAACTATTACGACATGGTTGACACGGACACGATACACACACGATGTGGTACAAATTGCAAGTGCACTTTGCTTTCAAACCCACAACCACTGACATTTTCTGTCTTGTATTGTCTTGTGCATCTGTTATTGCATGTACTTGTAAGAACTGCAGTTTTGATCAAATGCCATTTTTTCTGTTAAAACCATCCCTTACATATGTGAAAATTTACATAAAGTCATAATTCACACAATAATTTTACAATAGCTTCTATTCAAGCGCATCTTTGGACTTTGGAGATGACAAAGCCACAAAGGTTTTCCTCACTTGGTACTTTACCTCCAACTACTCTTGTGTGTACCACCTCTTCTTAAAGCACTTATATACAAATGCATTAAAAGAGCTTGTCATCTTGAACTTGAATGTGACAAAATTATTTTCAACTTGTTTTTGTCACTTTTACTCGTCCACTCTGTGTATATAGGATGGACTATACATGAAATACATGATATAAATTTGAATTTAGTACACGAGTCTAACCATTCACTGACCAGGACACCAGGACGTGGAAATTTAATTGTAATAATTTATGTGTTGAGTTATTTTAAAATATAAGAACCCTTTCGGAGCCAATTGACAAGGGAAGGAGGAGGGTCAGCTTGGTCAGCTTGATCTTTAATAATTAACTGTACTAATTATTATTCCAATCAAAATTCATCTTCCAGGTAAGTCTCGGTTAATTTCAAAATTATATGGATATATCTCCTCTTGTTACAAAAACTGAGCAAGAAATAATTAGTTAACTGCATGTGCTGATGAAGAGGAATTTTTTTTACTCCTATCATCGTATGCTAAACATTCTCCTTGAAGGTTTTTTGCATTTTTTGTCATAGTGTTTGTACCTACGCACCATACTTCTCTACGTACTGCTAGAGGAATTACGGTGAGTTTCTCTAACGATACTAGTCATAACTGCTTGTATGAAGTCCAAATGGATTGTGAGAATTTGAGTCATTTAAATTCTTGACCATTACCCCTATGATAAAGGCATGTCATCACCGCACGCATATTAAACACTTAAAACAATAATGATGTCAACTAGATTACTCCTTGGGAATGTTTCTTGTAGAACTAGTTCTACGCTTTAGGAAAAAATAAAATTGGTTCATTTTTTGTACTCTGGACAAACCACATGTTATTACATTACAAATTAGCTGTACAAATTTTTTTTCGTGTGTAATGGCAACGGCCTTAAATAACTCATAATTAGTTTAGTGGTTGCTATGTTAAATACTATATAAATGTCGTCTTTCCTCCTACCAATTATTATATACTCACTGCTCGAGTAGTGAGTTAGTGAGTGCATGTACAGAATCCAGAAATAGGATGCGGAACCGTTTATATACTCTGTGAAATTATCATCGTAACAAGGTCATTGGCTTGCTTGGCAGTGGCAGTATGTATAGGTTTTCGTACGTTCTTTATTACCTACGAAGACTCTTTATACGCATTCGGAAAGGTAAAACTATGTGTAACTTTTTCATTTGATTTGTAACATCTGTACATTTTGTCATTTGTCAAAAATGTTTGTAAGTACCAATGTAAAAAGGATGTGTACTTGGTTTATAATGAGGATTTTAACATTCAAATTATAACAAAAATTGTATGCGGTAGAACACTTAATTATTACTAACTATATGAGTAATAGTTAATGTACTTAGGATTCACCACATTTTGATGGAAAGTTTGTCGAAATTGTCATTGGCATAAACATTTATGACTATTTTTGTATAGCAGTTTACGTTTCGCGGGTATAAATGCACTTGCAGTAAATAAAAGCATGTACTATAGCAAATCAGCAAAAATGAAGAAGAATCAATTGCAAGGAATGTATTATTGGTACTACATAAACACAATGCTAATTTCAACATGCAAGTTTTTGGGTGTCTTTGATTTGAAGTTTTGCCCCAAGTTTTTCCAATCACGTTCACAGTTTGGAAATCAATAATTTATTGTTTTTGCATAACGCTGGTAAAACAATAGCTACTATATGATTGAATGCTATACATTTGGCTTCCAGCAATGGATTTGTGCTGATCATGTATCACATTATGTGAGGTAAAGAAAAAGAAAAATTAATAAAATGCAAATATTGAGTAATCATATTGTTAATGGTTTTAATCGCTGCATTTTTTTACCTGCTCTTAAGGTAGACCTACTTAACCATGAATTGTATGTAATTATTATGAAGTTATGATGAATGTGAGGTTTTTGGATTAGGCAGGTTATATACCATTAGAATCTGGGCTAGAATTAATGATTAGAGTGGATTGCTTTTACTTGTGAGACTTGGGCATATATCCCTCAATGCAAAGAAATATTGAAAGGCTAAGGGAATTCAAGAAATTTGCCAATTAATTACAATTTTCCATAAGGTGATAATTGCACATAATCGCATCATAGAGCAGATTATACGTTCATTAAGGATTCAAATCAGGTTCATTGAAACTCATCGCTGAAGGGTTGTGCCTGCCCGGTCTGTCTGTGTGGTAATTTGCGTGTACTGCTTTTATATAATGCCGAACTATACAGTAAGAGAAACACCTTGGAAGAATACAAAAGCAAGCACATGGTTGGTCTATACATCTACAGTTAAATATACAAATAAAATAATCACTATAATGACAGACAATTAATTCTGGAAAAAATGATATTAATTTCTTTACCCTTTGGAGAGGCGGCATAAAAAATTAACAACGCACACGTGGTTCAAGCAGGTCAGAGCCTGTTTAATTTTGTAATTACTGTAGTTTTAAATGCTCCCATGTAAACAATAATATTTCTATGGCTCACATTCAAAAGTATTATTAACACTGAACTGCAGTTAGTAAAGTTATGGTTACTTTCTGATGCCTCAGTGAGATAAAAGGAGAATAGGATTGTGCGATAGTGAGTTATTAACGATGAGAAAATTCGAACTAATTTAATTAAGTGGCTTAGGTCAACTTCAGCATGTCCTGTCTATACGTTCTGCCCTAACTTCATCAGGGTTTTTATTCACACATTTAAATCAATTAAATGAAATAATAAATCGAAATAATTGAATATCATTCAAAATCCAAATTAAATACTAGGTAATTAGTTTTGGATTTATAAAATGAAGGAAGATGATATTTTCATGAGGTCATTAATTATTGTCGGCTAAGTAAGTTGTAAATGGAACGATTTTTATAATTTTTTCCATTGGTTTCGGAATACTTTAGCCATATCTTTAGCTCTTTTTTGAATTTAGCCGACGACATTCTCCAACCCTGGAAGAAACCTTACTGGGATTTTAGTTACTCTTTCAAGATTATTTTTACAATGTGTGAGCAAGTCGCAAACACTTCGTTACTTACATGTAATTTATAAGGAACTGCTGGAAGAATTCGGTTTTATGATAGTAACATTTTGTATGTAAACTTCCGCATCTTTTGTATGAATTTAGAAAAACGCAATCTTTACAATAATTTACAATGCATACAATACAAAAGAATTACAAAGAAGTCTGTAGGAAATGGTATGTACCACTTACCTGGGTAACAGGGTAAGTACATATCTTGGTAAATATGATCCTCGTTAAGAATTAAATGTAGTAAGGGGCAAATGCATGAGAAAATCATATTAACTTTTACCTGCAAAAACGAATGAAAGTTAACTCTAAAATGTTGTGTTGTCATCTTTACATGAACCACGAACCTCTGCTTGTGCCAAAGAGATGAGATATTTTTTGAAGCATATACTTACAATGGAAGTCACATTCTAAAGTTTTTTCACACATATGTATCCTTTCTAAACCTGTTTTGGAATATTTGGAAATTAAGCTACTTAATTACAAGTACAAGCTATCTTACATGAAAACATTGACTTTAATGATTTTTTGTGGCACATCTTTTTAAATAGCTTAATGAAACTTTTACAAGTTGTTTCAGTTTCCATTAACAATCTTTATCGTTTGACTATACCGCCCATTAGTTTAGAATACTGATTTTTATATTTAAGTATACAGTCATAAGTAAATGCGAGGGGTAAATTATGCGTTTAACATGTAACTTCACCGGTTTCCGCTGACTACTGAATAATACAGTTAGAAAAATGTTACATAGCATACATAAACTAAAAAACTATATACTAAGCAGTTTTGTTCGAGATTCAAAATAATAATTAATTTTTTGTACACATTCTATTCTACAACAGACAATTAACATATGGTATTTAACTATTACGTTAAAAGCCTTACAAGGAATTAATAGAAAGACGGACATTTTTCTGTGAACGAATTCCAAGAAAAATCACCGGGTCAAAGCACTTCAAAAAATAATGCTAAAACTCTTCACATCCATATATTGTGTATCGCTGCTTCTCAGAGTGAAATCCTCGGCGAAAATTTCTACCAAATTTAAACTATTTATACAAAACATCTTCTGTGGGAGAGAATTCTCAAAAAATAATTACGCTGTCGTAAGTTGCGATTTTGTAACCAAATGCGACTAATAATTGCAAAAAACGTAAAGTTGCACGTGCGATCGAACTTTTGATAATTACAAGAATAAGGCACCTGGTAATTGATTTTTGTTAATTATAAATTTGCTTGATCCACCAAAGGATGAAAATTACGATTTGCTTTCACCGAGAAAGGAAATCATAATTTTGAACGCAGAAGTCGGTAAGTCTTAAGACAAGTAAAAAATAATGCATGAATAAGTGATTTAAATTTGATCCGTTTACAAAGCACGAGTTGAGGTGAATATTTTTTGTGGCATGCGTACCTACAAATTTGTACTTACAGAGGACTACAACGAATTGCAAAATCATAAAAATCGCCAGCTGTTTGATAATTTTAGTTACACAATTATTTTGAATTTTTAGCATTAATTTTATTCAAGCATGCAAAGATTTTTTTGTTAGTTAAATGCCTGCAGTAGTCTTGATGTTTGTATTCTGAGTGCTAGCAGACGTATCTATCTTGGATGACATCGTCGACCGATCATGTTTTGCAGAGGATTTCCCATGATGCTCTCTCCCGCAGATGTCCGGGGATTCTAATGTAAATTAAACTTGAGTAGTAGTAGTAGCCTAAATGCAATTACAAGCGGCTTCACAAATAAATAAAATAAAGCCAGACAGCACAAGTTACATCAACATTGAAGCATGCACACAAGGAATAAATACCCAGCTCCCCATAATTAATGAATTGGACAATTAATGCCCACCCCATGTCTTTAATCGGCACATTCGATACCTCAACTATTCGTATGTGTAGCTTCAAATCCTTCTAAAGCTAAAGCCATCCATTGGAAAAATCAAGCTTTAATCAAAATGAAGTACAAGCCGCTCGGAAATGTACATTGAGCATAATATTTCATGACTTACGGCTACACATGGGAAACTTCTGACGGAGCTGCTCCAAAGTTTTCCGCTTACATATGAAGATTATGAAAATTGCTATGGCTTGGCATATATTGAGGAGATCCAGGATTACCCAGACGGGATAGATGACCGTAGTCTCTTGACTGAAGAGCCACGAAATGATATCAAAAGTCCAAGTAACTCCCATAATGACGAAAAGCTTGGAGAATAACTTGAACCTATGAAGAAATACATCACAATTACATATATGTTTCTCAGTTGATGCCATTTATAAAAAAAATATGGAGCAAATCTCGGGAGTTTGTTTGCAGAGGAATGGGAAAATATTATCAAGGAAATAACATATAATATTCTTACGACTGCCGAGCTCCACCAGATCGACTATGAGCCACCATGCGTGTGGTTTCACTGAACCGATAAATTGTGTAGGATGTCAGTACAATAAATGTGACATTTATGACCATTAAAAAGCCAATGATGGAGTACACATAGTAGCCTTTTGCTGAAGGTGCGATAAAACAATTTTCTTGCCCATAAAGAGGAACCACCACTTCACTTTCAGCTTCCCTACAAGTTCCCATCAAGTCATACAAAATGTTATTTAATTACTAATGAACATTCCAATTAGAACCATCATAAATTAGACTTACGGATACATGCAATCAAGTACAACTCCAACCGTTACAACAGCAATGGATACACCCCAGGCAAATAAATTATAGCAGAAAAAGCGCAGCAATCCCTTCGAACGCTCTCCAACCGGTTTGTTGGATCTAAACAAAAATCAATTCTGCTCAAATTTCCTCTTTAAAACACAATTTTGTTTTGTTCCTTCATATATATACGTCATCTCATTGCATAAAAAAACAAAAGGAAAATTACGCACCGGAAAGTTGACCACAAATCATAATTGATGAGAGTCAACCAACAGAATGTTGAAATAAAGAACAAATGTCCTGAGATCCCTAAAAAATCCTCATAAATTCCTCATCGTGTGTCATCTCATAACAAATTTAAAAAAATTAATATTTATTACACACGTACACACAACATATTAATTTATTCACAACTTACCAATAATAAAACATTTAAGCCTATCCTCAGAAGGATCATAATCCTCAGCTTCACCCTTCATCCCCACAACGTTGGAGACTCCAAGGAAAGTATACAAGAAAAACATTGACGTCACATATGAAAATATCGTCCAGCCATGAATATTATGTTTGTCCCATAACAATCCATAAATACAAGCCGTCACAAAAAGGAAGAATGCGGAAACAAACATTGCCGTTATGTACAACCATGTGATTCTTCCCTGCAAAAAAATTCAAAATAAACACAACTTTAATTTACTAACACACACCAGAACAGCCTTCTCCATCTATTTAAAATCATTCCATTTACTTATTACATATACATTTTGATTGTTTACATGGAGGTTGGCCTCTTCATCGGAACAAATAACAATCATAAAAGGCTGATCCGTGTCATTTCTCTCCGGAGCATGTAAATCATCAATACAAAACTCTGAGGGTTGCAAAGCTTCCCAGGATCGCCTCTTACCCAAATATTTCACAACCCCATCCTTCTGTAGCCTTATCCTAAGTCGTTTTTAAATATTCACAAACATGTAAATAATTGTTTAGTTGTTAAAAGCTTATTACTTAGCATAGAAGTGCGAATTATATGAGTTACATAACAAGTTGTAAGATGAAAGGGAAAAGTGGGAAAATGCCACATACGATTCTTTGAGAATGACGTGACCGTCATCATTAATGAAATCCACGGACGGCCAAGTGAGGTACATTCTGTGAACCGTTCCATTTGAATATTTACACGTTAACTGATTCGGGGTTATGTGGGGCTGCCAAGCAGGATCCAAGTCTCTGACACCATTTTCCGTAAATACGGGCGGCTTCCAATCCATTTGTCCGTCATCAATCTCAATGCATCTCATACCATATAGAACCTTGCCAAAGCTGCAACATTTTCCTATGCATGGTGAGTTGCCGTCGCATGTGGGTTTACAAACCTTTAGCTTGAGACTTGTCGGCTCTTTCCTGTTTTGGTGTTGGAAAATAATATTTACCCTGATTATTTTGTTCTACTTTCCATGAAAATCTTAATTATTTTTTGTAGGAGATTATTACTCTTGAATACAATATTCTGAAGGGCGGTAAAAATCATTGTATAGTTTGAGAAACCCATTGAATTCCATGTAGCCCTGGTGGTCTTCATCATAGTCTGCATCACTGGCATTGACAATAAGCTCTTCAATTTCAATGACAAAACTTTCGTTGTCACAGCCTTGGAATCCCTCCCGTATTCTATGAAAAATACGGTTTGTTAATTAAATTTCATAATTATTAAGCTCTTTTTAATGAAAAATGTCCATGAAATTGTTGATAATACAGTAAGCGCTATTATTATTGTAATGTAAATTCATACTTAAAATTTAGCGAGTTCTCCCCACTCTTTGACCAATGCGGAGGTATCCTGACAGTAGAACTTTCATTGCTTAACTTAGAATCCGGACACTTGTATAACTTTTCACTGGAAATTTCTACAATATTTTCCACCGAATATTGTATTTCATTGGTAGTGACTAACTCAACTTCACAAAAGATCAATAATATGGCACAGAACACAAAATTCCGGTGGATAATTCTTCTACATTTTTGGTCTCGAATAATCTCTTGAGCTTTAAAACACACCTGATAAAACATGATCTTCAAATTTTGAACCATAAGAGCCTCATTTGTATAGAACTAAGGCAATTTTCGTTGAAATGGTTTGGATTAGTAACAATAACAAAAATATGGAAATGTCTCATAGTGCCCGGTTGGGGTAGCTTCACTGGACGCATAATAAGTACACGTCAAGAGCAGAGCGACTATGGATGACTGATGGTTGGTTGCATATAGTTCTGGACTCCTACAAAATGTAAGTCAAGTGTAAGAACAGTAAGAAGTGGAAGTAGTTAAGCCCACACGAGGAAATAAATTTCGATATTTTGGTTTGGCAACTGTCACGTAATACACTTTCCCTAGAATCAACGTTCCAATGCATATTATGGCTATTAAGCAAGTCCCTAATGTTTACATGTTTCATTTCCCAGAAACAGTTACTCCACTCCCGATGAATGTATTATTGCTTTGCTACGATAATGCTCTTGCGCCTCCTGTACAGCCACTATAGCCATATATATCCGAAACAATTTGTCAGAATAAACGAGTAAAAAACCTTAATCCAATCATCGGACAGAATTAGGTGCTTGTGAAAATAGAAAAAATTGTCGAGTTTATACTGACAATGCTTCTCCCCCGACCGACTATTCTCGTTGAAATATTCTCTCGTAAAAGAGATAGATACAAAATGCTGGTGGTAGTCAATTGGGTATAATTAGTATCAGTTTAGGTTCGGGATCTGATGCTAAAATGTAGGAGAAATATAGTTAGCCTTGTCACAACGTCACAAGTGTCACTTTGTGAGGTCGTTAGAGTTAGCACTAATAAAACACTATGCGATGGATGTCTCTATTGGTATTTTTATTAGGGGGTGCTTTGAGAACAAAGCTCTCAAATATATAGATACATATCACTAAACAGTAATACACAAACAGTATTATATTCTTGGAAAAAGCTTTGTGAAACTGAGCTTAAGTACAAGGAAAATCGTTAGTTTTATTCAACCGAAGGAAGATCGGGTAATTCACGGAGGGATGAAGTCTGGAGGATTTTATTAACACCTTCACCATGCCTAATATCGCTATATCTACTACAGTGTTATTTATTCCTATGCTATGATAGAAAATACTCCCTCGCAATATATTCATTATATGCAGGGTAATGGTACGAAAACTTACGTAAGCACACATAAGTTATGGACCCTGACAAGACGATTGAGACTCTTGGATTCCCAAAGACATTAGGCAAAAGGGAGATCAGCCCAGGCTGTAAACTGCAGATGAGAAGGCCACTCATTTCTTTCATGTGGAACCAATTCCAACGCCACGATTTGCACAATGAAATTATGATAAAAAAATAAACCTCAAAAATAGACATAAAAAATTGACGTGGCTTAGAATTACAACCTCCTCGTATGTATATAATCAGGGTTTTAAATCTCCTTAAAATCTTGGGTAGAGCATGGTCGGAAAATCGCATATGAGTGGAACCGCTCCTGGGTATTCCTATGAATAAAAAATTAATTCTCCAATAGGGTGCTGTATATACAGAGCTTGTAATTATATTGTAAATCCGCTGTACGTGCAGATACATTCAGAATATATATTTCTGTCAGTTTATAAGTATGAGCGTAGTTCCTGCAAAATTAAAGGTAGAGATGAGTTTGTGCTTGCCAAAATGAAAACCATGAATAACTTGGGGAGCATCGCGCGCCAATGGAAAGGTATGACTGGATAAAAAGTGAATGGTCCACGGAGCTTACAGGTCTTCTAATGATATGAGCAAATATTTTGCCATCACGAAACGAACAACGAGCACGAAGTGAATCCTTTTGAGTTGAGGAGGGAAAAGAGGATGAGAAAAGCAGATGTAGATACATATGTACATAACATGTGTTCTACCAGCGGTATATTGTTAAGAGCTGTCCTACAGGATGTGGGCGTTCAAGAGAATGACAAAGATAGTGGAGATCTAAAATATATTCGGTTAAAAGTTTGTTTATTCTAAGAACTTAAGCAGAGCCATGAGACTTGTATAAGGAAAAGCAAAAAATTATCAAAGCATAAAAACATTGAATTTTATTTAAAAAATATAGCGGCTCATGCCAGGATTCTGCCGTAGATTCTCATGTAATTTTTATCACGTCGTTGAGCATTCCATTGAGTTTTTTTGCTTTGGAATTAGAGACACATGTGAGGTTGCAATAGAAAAAATATTTTTAGTACTTCAGAGAAAAAAAAGTCTGCATAATATTATTTCCAAGATGAGAATCAGTGGACCGAGCCTTTGCATATTCGGATCACGCTATACCATGGTCACGATGACGCATCCGCAATGGCGATGGTAATTATTTTCCTATTGTCTCTCCAGGTTTTCCCCCTATCAAATAGCTCTCGGCCAAGTTTTTCCAATAAGTACGGCACCAGTCTGTGCTATCATAAAAAAGCAGTTGTCATCAACGTTATTTCATTCCACTGAATGAATTAAAGGCTCATGTAATTATACGACTAAAGCATCCTTCAATTACATACGACATATTACAATATTAAATCGCTCTTTTCGCTCCTGCATAGCTTACGAGCGTAATAATGAGTGATTTCACGTCAAGGATGGCTTAATATATTTATAGCTACATTATTTCCATGCTAAAATGAAAAGCTACCTCACCGCTTGTGAACATAATTATCTTTCTGGTTGAAAAGAGAGATAAACTCCATAACCATGTTGAAAATAAACTCACACACATGCTATCAACTACTTTAAGAGAGCTCAATGTATACAGCTGCAGTTGCCATGGTTCTTGCAATTCCATCGACTTCCCTGGGGTTAATGCAATATCTTCATTGTATAGAAAAGGCATACCAAAAGTCTGGGTGGAATAGATGACTGCTGCACATCAAAATATCGTTGCTTCGAAATTGTCAGCACAAACTTCCGCTACAGCAATCATGGACATAATGAGGCAAGTCAGTAGTAATCTGTCCATCAATTTCATGAAAAGTACTGGAGAGAATGGATACGGAATAATTGAGAGCGTTGCGTGATAAAGAAAAAATTACAGAGGGAGACGACAAGAGACAAATTATTGGAAAAATTGACATCATTATGGGTCACGAAAAATAATGAATTCATGCGAGAAAAAACCAGAAGATTTACACGGAACGTATAACTTTTATTGCCACATACATTGATTGACTCCATGTATTTCACGTAATAAGTTACAAGTCGAAATATTTATATCAGGCTTTCTATTTTTACACCCAGCTGGCAATAATTATTATACCATTAATTAAGAGGATATCTACAAGTGACAATTTTCAAAACAACAGATATAATCTTCAGATTACATTTAATCGAACGATGCTGTATTTTTGTACATGTAATATTCAAGCGTCGCAGTGAGTAAGTTTACCCTAGGCTTGTCAAATCATCACCACGCACCAAAACAGACAAAATAGTAAACAAAGTATCAAAAAGAAACCGCAGTGGAAAAATGCATACCGTGTTTTGCTGCTTACAAAAACACATGTAAGATAAGAAAAATAATATGACCATTTCCCTATTCCGGTTGACACATTTCAGGGGAATCCATACAACAGATATATAAGAACACCTTGACAGAGTAAAGGCAAAAGTAAATGATGTCAGTTCCGGAACAAGTAAGGAATGTTCATTACAACACAGAGAGATTTTACTGTAGGTTGTATACAAGGAAAACCAAAGTTTTTCAAGAAGAATGAAATCATCGGGGATAGTTCACATAAAGCAACAGTTTGGAGAAAAAGTATTAAAACATACGTACTAACTCCAATTTTTATTGATGGCCTGAAATTTCAAGCTCCATAAATATATAGCGCAATATATTATTTTTCTTCTTCGTTGTTAGTTCTTATACTGTGCCATCCATTCCCTCCAGGCAACAAATGCTAGGAGGAGGGAACTGAAAACTTTTGTTTTACAGGTTTAACTATATACACCTATATCACCTTTACTTGTGGAAAAATAATATATTTAAACAGAAAATTTGTCACAATTGGATCTGCGAAGCCTTTATTAAAACACTACGCTGAATACTACGTCCCTTACATAAACACTGAAATTCATTTTTTAGTGGGTTTGCATTAATTATTGTTGCCCTATTTTCGCCTACTAAATTACCTCCATCAAATATGATACTTGAATCTTTCTGTATTAATAATATTTTTATTTGAATGAACAATACCATATAACATTTTGCTATTCTAAGCTACGACTCCAGATTTACAACACCTTTCATCATTAAAACGGAACACATACCCTCCCAGGAGTGCTATATTTTTTCATAATACTTTCATTTCTTTGCCTCTCTTCAGTTCCCTGTACTACGTAAATCCTTGAAAATCAATACCAGATATAACAGTTAATGCACTCCACTTATGTACCTTTACTGCGTATATAGTATATTGGATTTGATTTGATTAGACAATGTTACGCGAATCTCTGTACGTCCGTACGTTTATGCGTACATATACTTGCAAATTTACTTGTGTATTAATCTTTGCTACATAGTTTCCATATTATTTTCTTTTCCAAATTAATGCAAGTACTGAACATTTTGTTTTAGCCCAGGAATCTCTCACAACATACACATGCTTAATCCCTGGAAACATGTAACGCGAAAATGAACGCGAGTTGCCAGGACAACAGTCATTGCGATTTACGTCGTGTTTTACCTGACCAAAATGTTTTGGATTGAATTAAAATATTAAAATGACTCTGGTGAAATTAATGAACTTGTATTTTCAGATTACATTATAATCATTGGAATTTCCTGCCCTGTTATCTGGACGTGAATAGTGTAAATGCTATATAGTGTAGCTATTACTTTTTTTTATTGTAGATCTAATGTTATGTGGGGCGTAATATTAAATGCACAAATTTAACTGGTACGAATTTTTACTAATTAAATTCTTCCTTCAAGAATAATTCATTATACTGCTAGATTAATATTTATTACAGATGGCGTGGTTGAAATATACTGACTATACCACACTCTATTTATTCCATATGTACAGATCCTCTAAAATATTTATCAATCTAATTTTTATAATTATACTGTTATATACACCACGATTTACACTGCTTATTGGTGTACGCGTACCTATAACATTAGTGTTCTGATTGGTTCGACATGGATCGTCACGTTCAATTTGTATCTCTCGTTTGCTGTCCTTCATGGTGTCGGTGCTCACTACATTGTACCATCAACTAGCTTCCAGCATATTGATCAAGGGTAGTCAGCCTTTCTGATTTAACTCTCAGTGTGAACAAAGAAGCGAAGTATTTTTTTTAAATTACTTGTGGGTTTAAATTGAAAAATTATTACCACTTTCAATATTGGAGTTATGTACTTGACACCGGCGACCATGGCAGCAGCATGCCGAGGAGGTAACAGATAAACATGAAAATCACTAAAATTTGTATCTCACTCGCTGTCCGAAATACCAATTGTTTTTAACAAATGGTATCCTATATATTACTAGTAATACTAAATTTATATATTACTGTAAAAAATCTTGTCTACTATTACGTTTTGCAGTACAGAGCAACTTTAAAACTAACAGCAATAATTGTAATTAATTTGCCCTCCAAAGAGGTGCCACGACTTACATCAATATGTATTGCACAATAAACAACCACGGCCTACAACGTGAATCCTTCCAAAAGTTTACATGGGATACAACGACTTTTAGCAATCTGCAATTAATTTTTCAAAAACTGAGACAAAGCTGCTTGTCGCTATATCGTACAGTAAACTTGGACAGATTCGATAAAACGTTTTTCCCTAAAAGATGAACGGAAGGAACGGATAATATTTTACATTGCATAGTTATACGCGAGATAAATATATGAATTAATCACTTTAGTAATTTCATAACAAATTTAAATATACATATATTTTTACACACTCCGACAGCTCTACACCATGACTAGCAGTTAATGAAAATTTCAGCACATTTTATGCCAATGCGTACACATATTTTCGAGACCATAAGATTAAGATAAGTACAGCAGTGTAAACTGACTATCGGAATCCAGTAATAAATTATCGGTCGGATAAAAATCCAAGCGTAAATGTATGAGATTAATGTAACCAAATCGGTTAAAACGTTTACAATAATAATATTTTGTTGAAATGCAGTCAAATAGTCATACATGAGATGGATTCTTGTCAGAGATCCATTTTTATGTCATACCTATGAAATCGTCCCCCTACTTTACAAAAGTTGAATCATATTAATCATTTCAATTTTTTAGTGCCTTGCTCTAATAATCTTAAGAATTATCACATTTTTAAAAACTTTTATAATTACGTTTCATACACTTATACTGGGAAATCGAACAGAAGTCTACGATTATCGAGCATTACTGCCGGGAAAAAAATCTTCAGACACGGCAGTAAAGATCTATGTACGTCACATCGAATCACGAAATTCAAAACAAAGATGCCAGCAATCACTAACTGCAAGTGTACTCCACTTACAGTTGTTACTAAATATATTAGATGTATTTGAATTACATATAACTCTCATCAACCTCATAAATTTCTTAATTTTGTACTTCTTTACAAGTACGCAGGTAACTAGTTTGTTACCATATTTAGTTGATATGCAACGAAAATTATTTTCATTTCAAAAAATCCTCGGAAAATATTATGCTTCTACCATAAGTTAGGTCGTATAACTATTTATTAACAATTCTTCCGAATTTGAATAGTCATTCAGGTAATAAAAAGTTTAACAGTATTGTTGCTAGTTTTCCGGAAGGTTCTTGCAATTTATAACAAAATATTTACAGAATCAAAATTGCAGTTAAGAGATATAATCATCCACCACTGGTAGAATACTACTCTATTCTTCCGTTTAGTACTCCTTACTTCTCATTAAGAATTTGGATTTTTACAAATAAACTTGACGTCTCCAATTTGCTAGTCTAACCAGCTACTTTTTTTGACACGTGAATGTCGAAGATCTTTTTTTTTCAATCAATGATTAACGCTGGTGCTGGGTATATGGCACTGGACTGGTGGCGGTTGTCACATATGTAAAAAATAACCTGAACACCCTCTGACGCGACGTTATAAATTCGAAACCAGCATCAGTTTAAGGAAACTGAATCTTTCATTTGTAAAAGACAAAAAACTATTGCACAAAACTTTTACCTCTGTTCTCGTAGACTTAATTACTTGTTTCACATTCATTTCTGGTAAGAGGTGGATTTATAATAATAACCTCGCACACAGAAAGTCTCCTTAGCCCTCATTCTGATAAATCATGAATCTATGCACTACGCTATCCTTGTCAATTTTTATACAACAGGTATTACTGCAAATGTAAACTGGTTGATCGTTGGCTGTTATTGCGTTCGTGGTAATCGGTTCAACTTAGTCTTTTCTGGAGCTGCACGTAATTAAATGCTACAATTAGATTACTGTTTCGCGTAAATGGATACTTATTATCTGCTCACGGTCCAGAAGTATTAAAACGGAGAGAATACAATTGGGTTCCGATAAATAATCAAGTTCAATATAATATATCTCTAGATGATAGACATTCTAACTTAGAATATTTTTTGAATACTAAAATGATTGCCTCATGATATATACGAGTTTTTGTTACTGAAACATTTATAGGTTTCACATCAAGCACAATGACTTACAAGGCCCGATAATTAGAGCTTCAATTTTTTGATGAACCAGCTAGGGCGGAGAGAAACACTGCACTGGTTTCCATCTAAACTTGTTAAATGCTTACATTTTCTTCAGATAAAGTGCAGATAATAACTAATAATATTGCGATTTGAAGTAAAAGCTAAACGAAATTACAAATTACTATATAGCAGCAATAAATGTGGCAGTTATTTGTGAAAACTATGGACTTTTTGAATTCGCAATAATTCTAGGATTGATTTGTAAAAATAATTATAACAATCACGTTCGTTACTTATCATCTAAAAATGTTTCAACTTTTACACAGTTCCTGTATATTCAGGTTACTTGAATATTTGACATTTCTTTTGACTAGTTATATGTCTTCATAAATGGTAAATTCTAGTTGCACAAATAATTCACAGTCAAGTAAAACTAATGACTGCTTCCCCTTTGACAATGCATACAAAGAGATCATTTAATAGAAGTGTTTTTGCGGGAAATAAAAGTAGGAGAATTTCAAATGCTCCTCCATTTTAAACATTTGGTAAACCATGCAGTAATAAAAACAAATGCACTCTGAGTGCACGTTTGATTTACAAGATTAGCTAATATATCGGCGAAATAAGAGCAACTGAATTTTCAATTAAAATAGTTGATTTCAACACAGTGTCTTACACGCTAGAAGGTTCTCAAACCACAGGTTGACGGTAACTCTTTTGCCACCAATCCGGTTTTTTATCCGGAAAGTGTCAGCGAAAATATTCCGTAGTTTATTTTTACAAACCTTGTTTTCCAAGCAAATAAATCATCGAATCAATACATCAAAGAGATTACCAGGACCTGGAGCCTTTTAATAGGTTGGAGCAGAGTAATCCATTCCGGGGCCTGCAAAAAACAAATTAATACCAGAATTAAAGTATCATTTCGCCAACTGTACTGCAGTATGAAAACTCAAATTGTAAGTCAGCAATAATGATCGAAAATGGTATTACTTAACCAATCTACAACGGAATGAGTTTTAAAATTTATTAAATCTGAGCTTTATCAAATAGGAGCATTAATCCCAACAAATGACTTACATTCGTCATCGTTTCCTAGATTAAACATGGAAAGATCGAAAATATTTCGTTATTTTCCAAAAATGTTTTCTCTGAATATGTTTCAATGATTTAAATTTTCCACCAAATAAGCGCAGTGCAATTATTCATAGAGTTTCAAGAAACAACCATACTACAATTCGATTTATTGGCAGTGGTACGGAAATGGTGACGAAAAAAGAGAGTAAGGAAACAAGCATACCTTTATTTTGACTAAATGGTGGCTCTTGGTAACCCCCAGTTCCCATATCTGGTCCGCCTGGGTAGGAGGAATAAGCTGTAGCTCCCGGCATGGCAGCCGAATCAACTTCGTAAGCAGGTGCAAAAGCAGACTCTGACCCCTGTCTGAAACGTTGGAATGCTAAGAATGCACAACCACCCTGAAAACGAAAACAGAATTATTTTTTGAAGGTGCGGAATAAGTTTAGGTCCTTTGGTGCTTATAAAACTTTCATAGTATTTTTGTACCTCATATAACCTGTACACTTAAATTTACAAAAATTGAACAACAAAACACTTTAAAAATACAAATACTTCAATAACTGCGCTTCACGAGAAAAAATCTTTTAATTATCATTCTGTTAAGATGATAACACATCGCACTAATGTGGTTGGAGAACCAATGTTAGCAGCAAAACTTTTGGCTGTCATCGTGAAAGGGAAGCGAGATCTGTAGTCTGATATTTAGCTGTTAATTGAAGAACAACAACTTACACAACTACTAACTTAGACAAAATAACAGCCCCGGAATATGTTGTATAAGAATATTTAAAGAATACTTCCTTTACAAAGAAATCGCACTGCTGGTTTCGATTAATATGGTAGTTAAGGGGTCTAGTTGGGTAATAGGTCCACTTTCAAAACAAAAACTTAATATCATCAGAAGTTTGGAGATTAAGAAATTCAGTTGTATTTAGCAGGCAAAATTGCGTAAAATAAGATCGAATTTATGAGTTCTACTCAGTTCGTGAACTTAAATTGTAAATCTTACTGTTCTATGTTCTAAACAAAATAAAAATCGAAGGTTGACATCTAGCTGTTGAATTATACGGGTAATAAGGTATATTGTCAGACAGGCCAGTTATTCTGGACTCTACATTAACACATTTCATTAGCAGTAGCAGCAGCATTTGTCTTACCCAGGTGCAGGCGGAGAATAACGAGAAGTATATGGCTGCCTTAACATTTCCAACACCCACATCGGCAGGAGGTTCAGCTGCTTTGCTCCACTGATTTGCCAAGTAGCAAAACCCGATGAAGAAAAGAAACGCCCAGAAACCTAAATAAAATGTGGAAGTAAAAGAAACAGTGTTACTCGAAAATGTTCAGTCTCTGCTCAAAATAGCTTCTTGAAAAGTTATTTATTTGAGTTGTGCGGACATTAAGCTTACGTCACAGTTGACCACAGCTTTGAAAACAAAATTATGTTATGCAAACACTTATTCTATTGAAAGTTGTCAAATCACAACTGGCAAAGAAATCCTGCTTTTAACTGGAATAACATTGTTTCCCTTTCAGCCCACTTAAACGGGCAGGCCGCCGGCCTCCTTCAATACTGTTTAATTTAACCAACAATAAGGCAGCCTACCCACAAGACGGTTTTATTCCTTTATAATGGTCAACTTCATACAAATACGGAATTAATTACGTACGTATGAGTTAAACCCCAAGAACTCTCAGAAAATTTGGCAATACCTAGTATCAATCACAAACAATTCCTACACAATAATTGCCAATTAAAGCTCAAATTTCATTTTACCCGAAAAAGCAAGATCTCCTAGAACATAATGTTTTCGAGTCTTGACGGATGACATCTGCTCGAAGAGATATTCACCGGCAAGAAACCCAATAGAAGCAAGAAAAGCGACCACTCCGATGCCAACTCCATAATTGCAAGCACCGCTGTCATCATTGTACAGACAGGTTTCCCTTCCTTTCTTACGGTCATACCTCCAACCTTCTGATGATATACATCCAAAAACGATGATGGCGAACAGCTAAAAGAAAATATTACCCAGTAATTAAAATGCATTTACCAACAGGGAGTACGCAAAACGTAGATAAAAAAGGTAAAAATTACCAAACATAACGCTCGTAAAATAACCGGAGGTTTCTTAGCAAAGGTAACAGGGTCAAATGGAGCTCCTGCCTTCGCTCCTCCAAACACACCTCCACCATCCATCATCATCTTGAACTTGAATCACAAATTTGCTTTCTGTAAACATTCAAAAATGTTTCTTTCATACATGATAATCTGGAAACCTCCCTACAAAACCAAAACTTTCAATTTCTTGAGGCAAAGATCCTTTTCATACCCAATAATCGATTTTACCCAGCTCTATAAAAACTTCCACACTGCCAAACAACTTTTCCAAGACTTAGCAATAAAAAAAATCTTATCTGCAAGCACGACTAATTTAAATTCCACTGCACCAGTTCCACCTTGAAATACATAAAATATGCCAGCATTTTATCATCCTCTAAAAGAAATTTGTATGCAATCTAAAACATATCAGATGAATCAATGGGATACGAAACTTCCCTCATTCTCCATCCAACTTTACTATACATAACCTGCATTTGTTATGCCTATGCCACTCTGGACTGCACTTTGCAGCTGTTTCTAATCAGCCAAGTCTGTCCAAATGAGAAACCGTACCATAAAATTGCCAAATCCAAGCCCATCAACCAACAAGCAACCCAAGTAAATTGCACCACCACTACTCCACTGGAATGACTGGAATCATTACTGATTAACCACTAAAAATCATTATTGATTTTTTCCAGTATCTATATACACTTCCATTCTCTGTTTAAGTTGCTAAAATCTAATACTAATACTTACATACTTCATCTCCAAACTATACCATCAAAGTAAAATCAGCAATAATAAAAATGATTATTTAAGCCCTTTACACCAAAATGTACACCCAACCCACGCTGACAATGACGATAAACCCCCAAAAATTTACCTCAGTTTAACGCAATGGTAATGACTCAACCGGAAATTCATGGAACATAGATATTCAATAAATTCAACGTGTCCTTCCACTACGAAAGATTATCCAGATATCCAGATACGGAGGAAGAATTAGCCCTTCAATTTATTGCAATGATGACCACGGTAAGTACAAACCCCCCCCCCCCCAACCTATGAAGATTCAACTTCACCTCACAAAGCCCAGCCCCTATACTCACGAGAATGACGAGGATATTTACCTCACTTAAAAGAACCATGTTAAGAGCCTATATTTATGTAATTAACCCTATTATCATAATGATCTAATCAGCAGTAAGTAAATTACACTACACTTACAAAATCCAACCTACTTCTTTCCCATAACATTTCTTGCTTTCACAACATTCTCAACCGAACCGTAAGTATAGTCATCCTGTCAAGCTTTAAAATGAAAAATGAAACGTGTATTTTTCTCACTTAAATCCGAACACCGTCAGTTACATAAATTATCACTACCAGTAACTATAACTACGACTGAACAAAAATCCCGTCAAAAGTATTCCTATAAGCAAACCTTGTATTTATTTACTACGTGAAAAGAGTACATACAAAGAACATTGGAGGAGTTTTTGATAATCGAGAAAAATAATATTTTTGACTTACAGAAGAAGTTTTAATCCTTGTCAAAGTTTGGGATTGACGTTATGATTGTTGTTGTTGTTCTTGGCATAAACAAACAGTTCCAGTGACAGTCACGTCACGTCTCTTACACTCTTTTAACTTGAGTAATGAAGTTTTTTTTCAGGTTTTGCTTCTCTTTCACTCCTTTCACCACTCCTTGACCTATTTGAATGAGATGCAATATCCTCCTGGACTGGACCCGACTTTCACCCGAGTCAACCTCAAGTTTAATCCTTCGTGGTACTAATTTCCGTGGCTTGTAAATCCCTCCAAAGTACTTGAGTCACATGAAGTTACTTGTCCTAACCGTAGAAAATACCTCGTCAAGTTTTTAATGCAGAAGAATTCACCTAAATATTGATGAGAGATGAAATTACTGATAATTACGACTCAATCACACTGGCGGCTGCGTAGGAGTGAAGGAGTTAAAATCGGCTCGTACTTTACGTTTACTAACTCCGGCCCTGCTTGTATGGATCCACAAGGGATTTCTACACGATTCCTCTCTCTCTCTCTCTCTCCGCTCTTCTCTACTCTGTCTCTGGAGTTTAGACCTTTAGGGCTGTAGTAAAAGTGAATATATCACTTGTTTACTTCTGGAGTTCTGGATATGTGCACTCTCAATATATAGGCACTGTGAGAAGCCCAGAGACTATACTCTCATAGTCTCTCATTGGTAGTGTAGTTGTGAGTCCAGTGAGCCTTCCATAGTTAGTCTTAATTTCTATTTTAGTGGGGTCTCGCCGCTTTTCTAACATTCATTCACATGAAAGAAAAAAAGTAACAGCAAGTGGTAAGGAGGAAGTTACCCAAAAAAGAGCGCTTCTTCAACATGATATGTTCACTAGTATAGTATTAGTAGTATAGAATTAGTAGTAACTTGTAATACAAATGCTTTATTTGCAAACTTTTACTGTGAAAGTAAAACCTGCTAGCACCATCGTATTGCAATCAACTTTCCAGTCCCTGGGAATGTCGAAACTTCGTGCGTTACCAAGGTATATGTAGATGGGCACGGTCACACGATGATAATTAAGGAATTTAATTTAAAAAAGAATGAGCAAATGAACACACGAGCACAGAATATCGTGAAAAGCTATTGACTTACTACCGAGTTACATGTTACAAATTAGGAACGAATAGAAAGCATTGTGACTGTGAACATCCTGTTATTCCGAATTTTTAAATCAAATTGCAGAAATGAAGTGATTCAGTTATCAGGAGCTTATAAAGTCGTGGTGTAGGACCATGTCATGTATGTAAAGTAGTGACGTTAAGTGTACTACCCTGGAAGGCCCGGGTGGACGTGGCCGGAGGCTTAACGGGTTGTCAGTTGCTGCTGACAAGAACACCAGTAACACCACCCTTTCGTGGTTTATATTTTAACGACTTGCTTTCACTAACTTCAGCAGAAATGTATCAACTTTTTCCCAAATAAATCTCGCCCGAATAGCAGTATTTTATGAAAAATCAATTTACCCGATTTCGGGGAACTTGTCCTGATTATTTAGTCATCGTATCAGAAGGTGCTGTATAGCTCACTTGAAGGATATGTATATAGACGAAAGAGCTAAATAACAAAATCGAAAAGAAACTTTTGAAAAAATGTACTTAGTATGTTGTCAAAACAACGTCGTTAATGGTTGCGACATTTGCGAACGGGTGATATTGTGATATTTACTATGACTGTGAATACGCCTTTGTTGGACAAGCGTTTCTTTGTACACATTTGTTCGATCAAAACTCAAAAAAGTAGTAAATCTGGATGGTTTCATGTACCTATATGTATTTCTCAAAACATTTAGAAGGTTCATATTCTTCCCACGTTATTACAAAAGGGAGGAATTAGAAAGTAAATCACCAGCGTGAGGTAGACAAATGCTGATGTTTCCTGAATGTTTCCACGTCCCGCAGTATCCCTTATTTTAAGTGAAAATGAGTCTTCACTTCAACGAGTGGTATAAAAATGATTCTTACTTTAATACTATTATTACTTGCGATAAATTAAGTGAAGTTAAATCATACAAGAAAGCAGATCAACTAAAGTTCTGCAGACGGTAATGGCAGATGCGGTAATGTTTTTAAAACATAAGTGAATAAGGGTCATAAGTTTTTGAAAAATGATTCCATCGTTGCAGTATAATGTTTATTTAATTAAAAATTCATTAACTTGAACCTTTCCTAGATTATTGGAGTTGAAAGGCTTGAAATGCCTCTGAAAAGTCCTAAAATTGGAACCGATGGGTTTTCTGTAATAATAATTCCAAAACCATTGAACTTTTTCCAGAACTGTCAGCAGTATTATACATAATAGCACCAGCATAGTATGTAGTTACCCTATACACGTTCAGTATCATTCATCGCATTAAAGTGTATTTGCCATACACATATCGTGGATTTCCTCGTCTATGAAATATTTGCTGGTAAACTCGATATTTGCTGCGGGAGTTTAATTTAGCTGGGAAACTCGATCTTGTCGAGACATAATCCCGCGGATTTAATCCCGATGTGTTATTCCCCACGAAATGATGCATTAAACCGCCTCCGTAGTTTGTACTTTCGGAAACTGTAGCAACCCCTAGCCCTAGCACACACGTGATCAATTCTAGAAAGCCATGTTGCAGTGAAAACACTAATTAAGGTTAGGTTAGGATCCAATTCCAAAAAAGTGAATTTATTAATTAACTTTAGGTTCCAATCTCAAAAAAGTGAATTTATTAATTAAGGTTAGGTTTGGTTCCAATCCCAAAAAAGTGAATTACTTATTTAAGGTAAGGTCGCAATCCCAAAAAACGTGATTTCATTATTTAAGGTTAGGTCGCAATCCCGAAAATGTGATTTCAACATTTAAGGTTAGGTCGCAATCCCTAAAATGTGATTTCATTATTTAAGGTTAGGTTCCAATCCCAAAAACGTGATTTCAGTAATTAAGGATCAAGGTTTATGGGTTTCTGTCCCATAAACGTGAATTCTTTAATTAAGGTTAGGTTACAATCTAGTGAATTCATTAATTAAGGTTTGGTTAGGTTTCTTTCTTTCCACAGGTGTCTGTAAATTGTAATCCAAGTCCTATGGACTTTCACAGCATCAACTTCAGAGTATCAATTGAGTTATTGATCCAGACAATAATAACGGCAGACTTATGTTGTTATGTACCTATAGACTATGCCATTAATATTGGGATTAACGTTAGCGGTATTATGGGGGTGGGAGTTTTTAGCTGCGAAGGTCGATATTTGCTATATGGGAATTCAATTCAGCTGGGAAGTCCGATATTTGCTGGTGTACTTCAATTCAGCTGGAAAGTCCGATATTTGCTGTGGGAATTCAATTAAGCTGGGAAGTCCGATATTTGCTGGACAATCTATATTTTTACTGCGGAGGATACTCAGCAAGTCGAATACTTGCTGTTCAAATTCAATTGTCACTGTGCCCACAAGTAAAATAACCTTGTACTTACTACTTACGTCTGTATGTCCCTCAACTCCCTCATTTCGGTAAAATAAATTCCTCTTCAATCGAGAGATCGAGAGTAATTTGCATGAAATAGTAGACCTGAGACCGTCTGACTCCAGATGGAGCTACTATTTTTCTCCTGGGAGGAGATCCTCACGCCTCACAATAAAGTGAACCCGCACCGCACCGCAATAATGGAAATTAATTTCCCAAATCATTCAAATATCACTTGGAGTACAGTATTGAGCCTAAACCCATAATCCGACCACCTGAAAATTATCCTTCTGCACCCACCCTAATCAAATAGAATTTACTCCACCCTCTTTATCACTTACCAGTGTCGCAACGCCCTGAAATGAAGGTAAAATCCTCAGGTCTAAGGAGGTAAACACACTCCTTTCCCAACCAATAAGTACTCTCGTGTATTTTTAATTTCGTAGGTATTGTATTAATTTCAAGTTATTGTACCCATACCATACCGAAGAGCGAATACCCGAGTACTTGAGACACAATATGCAAACTGCTTTTTCCTTCTACAATGGAAATCACCTGAGATATTATGCCATGGAGCATTTTCATAAATTACGAGTCATATGTACGGATACTGGGAATATTACGGTAGAGCAGTAAATGACTGGCTCTTACTAACAACTGACGAAAGTTATATTGAAATAACAAAAACGTTAGTATAGTAGCTAAATATCTGTCAGTATTTAATAAAGTATACTTACAAATTCAATGTTCGTAAATATAGTCAACCATCTACACCGCTACACCTGTTTCACCTGTGCATATAGTGTGCATATAAATTCCCAACATTTTAAAAATAAGCGCGGAAATCAATCAGACAAGTTTTTTGTAACCATGCCTTCAAACTCAAAGCTATAGCTGCCTTCCCAGTCAGAGGCATTGATCACACGAGGATTTACAATTATGCACGTATGTAGCCTAAATATATGTATATATACTTGTTTGATAAAAATGTGAGAGTGAGACGACGGTACTCAATGGCTGTTCGTGTTCAGTATGCATAAAGCTGAATTATACATACTTAAACTAGTATTAGTGCCGTCCAAAGCAAGAGAGAGGTATAAGTCGAACGTCTGGCCTGGCAATCGAATTGGGTGAGTAGAGGACGAGGACAAGTTTTCACATTGATTCACTATCCCTTTAGATATATCTGTTGCGATTTGGCAAGGAAACGGTACGGTGATACGGAAAGGAGTCTATTAATTAAAGAAGAAACCCATTGCTAAAGCCGATTTTTAAGAGAGTTTCCTCAGTTGACCTGAGTTTCTACATTTAATTTCTATACAATCCAGTGATCGTGCTCTATTCGATTAGCATAACTACAGTCAACCTCCGAAAAAGGAGCAGGTATTATTACATCTTGAATTCCCAATTATGTTCTTTTTGGCTATTAGTAAAGGTGAAGGTGAAAGTCTTTACGTGGTTCAATTTGAACACCGATCAAGAGTATCATTAAGTGAAGTGTTCATTTATCATCAGTGGATCAATATGTTGAGAAAGTTATTTTTTTTTAATTTTGAATTTTAATATTGGAAAGTTATTTTTAAAATGTACTTATTAAGTGTACATTAAAGGAGGATTTGAAAAACTGCTTTTGCGCAAAGTTTTTAGGGTTTTTGTGAACCGTGTAGAAAGAATGGGACGTTGCAAGAGTTCCATGTAGTCAATAATAGTAAAAATAGAGTACAGTTAAAAAGGTAAAACCTTCACGTACGTACACAACTGTGTGCTACGTTGACCGTATGGACGAGGACAGTTATGTTCTTGACGCGTAAAAATAAAATCATTATAACATAAATGTAGACATAGTTAAAAGGAAACTTGAGCTAAAATTGTTGTTGATTACGGAAAGGAGTAATTAAGAATAAGTACAAAAGGGGTGGTTCAGTTGTGAGGGAAATGATTGTTATTGAAAACTCAAGAACATTGCTGTCATTTGAAGTGTAGGAGAAGATTTGGCTTGGGTTTTATTGAGTTAGAACCATTTATTTGGGATATGATTTATGAAATAATTGCTAGATTTTTTCCAGATCTACGAACTTTCGACACATAATTTGAGTATTCTCAGTGTGATCCGTTACCTAAGGAAAAAGACAGTGTTTAATGCAAAATTGTTAGTACAGTTAGTTGGGGTGAATTATGTAAGATAATTTAGGACTGAGGTATGAGTGACGTATTCTGTAGTGATGAGTGATGAGTTTGTAAAGAATTATAATTTATAGGGGTAGCGGAGAAAGGATATGCGAATAATGTAAAATATGCAGTTTTTGTTTGCATTGCAGGATTGATCTGTCTACATTTGCTGATAAAAGCTGTGCTGGCTTTACTTATCGGAAAGCTACCTTGAATCATTTGCAGATTCATTTTTTAACACAATTGTCCAGGGGAAGTTTCAAGTTCACTGAAAGCAATAATGGATCAGCAACCGACTGAATACAATTGTGTTGTATGCTTTCGGGACATATTTTACTGCTCCATTGGTGTTTGCGAACATTCAGTATGTTTTGAGTGTTCTGCTAGGATGAGAGTACTCTTAGCTCAGAATGAATGTCCTATCTGCCGGCAGGAGCTTGATTATGTGAGTAATAGCTTTATTTCTGTGTTTTCTGCGAAATGTAAGGTGATTGGTGTTTGCAGGGTAGAAATTGAAACAGTGCTAAATTGGTGCTTTAATACTTTTTGTGATTAAAAAGATTGACCCCACCTACACCTTCATGATAAAATGACAAGATTAGCCATGACGCGATATTGTGCTTAAAAATGTAGACACAACCCTTGTTACATGATTTCATTATCTACTTTCTTGTCAAAGGCACGTGTACTATATTCAGTGGTTTTGAAAATTTTGGAATAATTAATGATATTAACTTTTCACGTTATTTTTACTCCTTTAGGTTGTCTTCACTAAAGGGCGTCGAAGTTTCAGGGATGTCCAAGGGAAGCTTCGAATGTTCATTTTTGCGCCGCAGTATAAGATTTATATGGAGGATGCAGATTTACTAAAAGAATTTGACAAGCTGTTGGAAGCTCGATGCCTACTATGTGTGAAAGATGCTGTTTTTCAGGATTTCACAGCACTTGAAACGCACATTCGAAGAAAGCACGACCTATACGCTTGCGATTTGTGTATAAAGCATGTAAAGGTAGGTGTTTCACAAAGAAATATCATAACCATTGCGGCATTTTGTTTTAATGGTAAATATAACATAGATTAATGCCATTGATATACTTCTAGTTATTTCCTGTTGAGCGGCGATTTTACTCCAGATCTGATTTAGGCTACCACAGAAGAAAAGGCGATAAGGATGATACTTCCTTTCGGGGTCATCCTCTGTGCCAATTTTGTGATATGAGATATTTTGATGAAGATGAACTATTTAAACACCTCCGCAAGGATCACTATTTCTGTCATTTTTGTGATGCTGACGGCTTGAATCACTTTTACAATACTTACGACGATCTTCGCGTTCATTTTAGATGTGAACATTTCCTTTGCGAAGAAGAGAATTGTAAAGATGAAAAATTTACTTCAGTGTTTAGAACGGAGATTGATCTCAAAGGTTAATATGATAATTGTTACGTCTTAGACCATAAGTAATCGTCTACTTACGTGTTCAATACTGCATCTGGGTTTGCTAACGAAAAATTTGTATATATAGCTCATTTAGCCTCCGTACACAGCAGGCTGCTCGGAAAACATGGTTTAAAGCAAGCAAGGCATCTCGAAGTTGAGTTTAACATGCCCCGTAGGACGGAAGAGAGTGGACGAGGGCGAAGGAATTATCGGGACCGAGGGGAGCGTGCTGGTCACGCGAACAAAGAACGGTAATTTCTATTGCATTCAAAAATACTTTGATGAAATATGTATGGCTTTATGCTCAATGCAGAATAATGATTGCAGGGGTGAAGTTGCACCTCCTGATGCCCAAGAAGAAAACCTTATACCCAATCTAGCGAATCGGGAAGTAGTTCAGGTCCCATCAAATTTGGCTCAAATAAATTTAGAATCAGCGAAGGATTTCCCCACTTTAGGAGACAGAGCAGAAGGTGGTGCATCCCAGAGTATTAGAGTGCCGAATGCAGTGCAAGCACCTGGTAATTCTGGTGCCGGATTTCCAGCTGCAAGTAGAGCGCAGTCCATTTCACAACGTGTGGCGCTTAGTAATGGAATGAATGTATCGTCGAAGGTAGTAACGCATGATGGCAATCCTTCTAAGCCTAATTGGAATGCCAAAGTTAGTGGCTCAAGTAAAATGGACGAAGAATTTCCCGCCTTGCGAATTTCCGATGATGCCAGCAGCTCAAGCAGTTTTGGAAATGCGAATCAGTCTGGAGCAAAGTCTTTCATTAACGCTACAAAAATATCATCTAATCCTCAGCCCAAAAAGGCTGTAGCCGCAGATATAAGGCAGTCAGTGCCTCGTTCGGAAGATTTCCCTGAATTAGGCCAGAGTTCAAGAACTGCCACAACCAGCAAGGGCAATGCATGGTCCGGATCAGGTGTAAAAATGAAGCAGGGACGTGGTGATTATCAAGGTAAAAATGTTGCCCCAGCTCCTGTACTACCAGGTAGAAGCGTACAATCGACCGACGAATCCAATGGGTTCTTCAATAGCGAAGACTTCAAATTTGTACCTTTAAGCGTCAGCACTGACCGTAGTAAATCCAAGGCAAATAATTTTGGTGGTTATCAACGTAAGAAGCCATGAAATCCATATGATACAAAATTCTTCGACTTACTAAGTCAATCAGAAGCATTGCATTGTATATTTTTGAATGATTATTACAAGTTTCGAACATTTAAAACTCTGGCTGTGTTAAATGTTTATTTATCGAATCATACGAGTAGTCAAGCAGGATGAAGGGTCTAGACTCCTTTGTGTTGCTTTTCGCAGTGCAAACAATGTACAACAAGCACAAAATATTTTTAAAGTTTTGCAAAATTCCGTCGAATTGAAATATATTTTAATTTGTGAAGTTTTTAATACTCAGGAAGCTTTGCCCAACGTTCACCTCTACCCGGTATAAATATCGCATTTGTGTATGTGTGTTCTATTTATGTTTCTTGTGCAATTCCCAAGACAGCTGCATGTGTGACAATGCTGTTCCAATCAGAAATATTTTTCTTTGTCAGTCTTAAATCGTCCCATGTGCCTTAAGTATACGTTGACCAACACATATCGTCACTTAAGTAAATTTACTGCGAACGTTTGAGGAAAGGTCTAATCAGAAAGTGGCACTGACAGTTCCTCGTGCAAGTAAAATGTGGTTGCAATGTTGTATGCATTTTCTGAAATAGTTACAGTGCATTTCACTCCTACGTGATACTACTAACGCTTCTTTTTGTTGTAGCCCTCGCCCTCAATTGTGCACAGTTCAAAGTTCATAAAGTTTAGGTCACGTGCTTTTCTGACCATTCAGCATTGCAATATGGCTAGTTTTTGTCTGGAAAACTAAATTACCATTCGCTTCTCCAAAGATAGCGTGCTTGTTATTTTGTTAAATTGTTAGTTGTTAAAAATTCTAGCTGGAACGGTGCATGATGATGTGATTCAAAAACTCAAGCGCTTATTGCCTATTAAAGCTTCAAGTTCAGTAAATCGTACTCTTCATGTAATATGGCATAAAGGCATACATGTAATTTAAATTCATTTCAAATATTTCATCGCATCCTACGTTTTAAGAATGAAACAATAAAATTGATACGACGACATCTTCTGAAAGGTGCACACTTGTGTCTGCCAATGGAGATTTTCTCCGTAGTGATTTGATGTAATGGGTAGTTAGTTGCTCAAAGCAAAGATGGCAGTAGCTCATCAAAAAATTTCATCATTCTACCCTCAAAATGAATACCAGAGAAATGCCAAATATATCCCTGATAAAATCACCTTTACTTTACAAAAATTGTTTTTTGTTATTTTATTAAATACTGAGTATATCATTTGTAAATAACTTCTCTGCAGTGCAGTCCTTCATGCTACAAATGAATATATATGCGAAGTATTCTGAGCACGTAGTATTTTATTATTATTATTTTATTTTATTTAATTGGGTTTATTGCTCTTTAAGCATATATACACAATTACAACACCATTTTTCGTGTAATATTTAAGTTAATAGAATAGCACAGCTTGGTAGGAAAACAATAGATTGTTTAAGATATGATTGAAGATAGCAGACAAGATTCATATCGTGCTGTCAATTTGTCAAATTCACTTGACTCTGTTCTATTTAATTGCCTAATTACATTGGGTATGGTGGAGCTTGTATTTCTAGGAACAACCGCGACTTTGCACGATGGTAAGGGAATTGACCAAAATATTTTTTTTCTTGTTGGGGGTACTTGGTTAGGTTTGGGGAAAATAATGAAAAAATTCCTGCATGCGTCCCCCCCGGTTGGGGAAATTTTTCGATTTTCAAGTGGTTGCCACACTATCATAGCACTGGAGCATCCGATTGAAACTTAAGCTTTTCAGACAATTTAAATAGGCGTCCCCATCGTTAGTTTTCCCGAAATCCGATTTTAGGTTTTCCGGGTTTTTTCGGTTTTTCCGGGAAAATGACTTTTTGAAAAAAGGGACCTCTCTAAAATCATCCAAAAACCCGCACACCAAATTTTATTGGATTCGGCCCGATATTGGCGAAGTTCTGGGCAGGGAGAGGTCCCTTTTTTCAAAAAGTCATTTTCCCCGAAAAACCGAAAAAACCCGGAAAACCGAGAATCGGATTTCGGGAAAGCTAACGATGGGGACCCCTATTTAAATTGTCTGAAAAGCTTAAGTTTCAGTCAGTCGGATGCTCCAGTGCTAAGATAGTGTAGCAACCACTAGAAAATCGAAAAATTTCCCCAACCGGGGGACGCATGCAGGAATTTTTTCATTATTTTTCCCAAACCTTACCAAGTACCCCCGACAAGAAAAAAAATATTTTGGTCAATTCCCTTACCATCGCGCATCGTGCAAAGTCGCGGTTCTTCCTAGAAATACAAGCTCGGTGGAGTTATAATTTAACAACATCTTTTACATACTGTTTCCCGCAGTTACCACTAACATTAAGTAAACATCTGAATTTAGTAAAGATATTCCTTATTTGTAATAAGGCAAGCCCAACTCAGGGATTAATTTTCCAAATTGGAAGAGGTAATTTAACGCGGTTGCATCAAATAGATTCAGAACTCAGTGCTTACAATTCGTGATGATTTATGAAATAGTGGAAAGTGGAAACATTTACCAATTTCCTCCGCCAATTCCATTACCTATTCTACTAACGAATACTAGACTACATCTCATTAAATCAATCAAGCCTGCGTAGTTTCATATTACTCAATTGTATCTATTAGTAAAGTAAGGTATTAGAAAAATTCAAAGCTTGTAACAACTGGAAACCAGTAAAATATAAAGTACCCGAGAATCACGATTCTGAGTTATTTATGGTTTCTATTTTCTGCCAGGGATTTCCTATGAGAAAAGCAATTCTATTGCCGATGTATGAAGTCATTATTAAAAGTATGCTGAACATCAGCTCTGATCTTCGGTTGAGAAAACTTGGATGGCTTGTCCAAATATTTTTTAACGTCTTGTAAAAAGTACTTAATAAGGAAAGTTGTTTACGGATGGTATCACATTAGAGAGACATTGCCTTAATGAGACCAACTGCCACGTACTACTCATGTGTATATTCCAGCTGGATAAAGCAGAGATCTAATATCCATATCGATTTCATTTGAGTCTCATTACTGTCCTAACGATTTGCATGTTTAGAAACTCTCCGTGATTTTTCAGTAAAATCGAATGAGAGAATTCAACATGGTTGATGGTATGAGAGAATTTTGTAAAAAGTTTCTCTTTCCCAACTTTTTATCATTGTAATAATTAGCGTTTCAACTTGCCTTTGAAAGAAGGCAGGCACAAGCTAATGGTGAATATTTACCACTGGCCCACATAGTCGAATACAGTCCTACCACACTGTATAAGTTTGTCTAGTGATGCAACATGCACAATGATTTATATAAGTTGAAAACTAAAAGTGTTCAGAGTGAAAACTATCGTTTACGGCCCGCTTTATAGATCCCGTTACGATTATGTCCTCTTGAGTTAATAACTTCTTTTGATGCCATTCATTTGCTCATGAAATTGCATACGAGCCAATGAGTAAGTATATGTGACTACAATGTATGTACTTTGTACAAGTTGTATTATCGATTGTATGTCCGATATATTTTACAGAATGACATGAGCTCCGGTTTGAACCGGTGGCAGACGATGTAACCAGACGAACCTTGTATCTTTTTCTAGTGAATATAAGCTGAAACTAATAGCAGCCTTTTCTCCCTGGAGAGAGAGAGAGAGAGAGAGAGAGAAAGCATATCAAACTAAGCATTCCTAGAGGAAGGACATGCCCGTAAACCAACTCTTGCCACTTGAAACGCATGGTAACGAGAAGGGCTTGTTGATGATAACTGGATAGGACATTTTATTACTGGATACGCATCCTTAAGTATCTTCATGGTACTTATTCTACATCTCCCGTACTCATCAGTTCTTACTTCAACAACACAACTTCACTTGTAGCAGATTAAGTTCGATCGCTAAGTCCATCTCCAAGGCTAATGAGAATGCGATGCCGTGGATAGTCATTTGAACTGGAAGCTTACTCTGTCAATAGAGATGAAGACAGCGGTAGCGTGGCAGTAACCTTCCTTTCTCAACCCGCTTCCTAAGCTGACTTATTGTACTGACGACACACACGTGACAATCAGCAACATCTCATTCATGCCGCACTATATAAACTCAAGCCATCCGCTCACGCCGATGGACAATGTAAAGTGAAATAATTTGATGCAAATTCTGGTAAGCATGGTTTGATTTTCACTTGGTACTTCGATCAGTTTCATTCCCTTTCCTGGCATCTTCGGTATCATCAGTAAAGGGAGATGACCAATCAAGAACTTCCCAAATTATTTGAAGGATCATATCCATCTAGCTGTACTTCGCTATACAGCTGCGATGCGGCCAGAATGGAGTAAATGCTGGCGCATGGCGCACGGATTAGAAGATACTAAAAACCAAAGTGTGTGAACGAAGTCATATGATGGAAAAGTTTGAAGCAAACATTTATTCTGGTAATTTGAGATTTGCTCAGTATGATGGTATTCCATTGAAAAATTTGTAAAAATTATGAAACTCTGTTGCCCATTACAAAGCTTAAGAATTGCACATCTGGCCCTACTGCAGCCAATTTTAGACGAAATTCGTTAAAAAATTTAAATTTCCTGCACAAGGATTATTTAATATTAGATTTATTATGTAATTACATAAGGACGGAAGACTACGCCTTGAAATGAATTATTTACTTGCTTGAATGAACACCCTTTTGAATTCCATAAGGTCCCTTTGGGCCAACCTAGGGTACTTCGTTCCTACAAAGCAGCAGTTTAATGTTTGTTTGCTCAGTCATTGTTTGGACGGATAATCATGGTTGGTGGAATCATTATTCAGCTGGATGAATGTAGGGAATGACGTTCGGAAGATAAGTACGGGTAAAATTTGCAGTAATAGTAAAGGCAAAAATCCTACCCCAAACGATTGCCCGCAATATTGTAATAGGGATAATATGCAACCTATAGCTACGTACATTTTAATGTTATTTTTTAACCAGAGTTCCCTGCTATACTACAAAAATAAGGCCCGTAGCTGCATAGCCCGTTTCGGCCAGGACTGATAAATGTCCACGACCCTTGACTTTATGAAGGTCCCAAATTCTACATTGTAAGCGTGAGGTGTCTATTACTGACCAAATATTTGAAACTTGAAAAAAGTAATAAAGTGTAATTAATTTTTCAAAAATAAATATGTCAAATTATTGTAAAATTTGCCACGTATCTTGGTGTGACAAAAAGTATGATACTCCGAAAAAATTTGTATAGCAGCTTTATCATATACTTTTAAAAAACTTAATCCGATGAACCAACACATGTTCCCGACTTTATTTGATCTTTAAAGTAGCAGGAGAGCCTGTTTGCGTGAAAATGATATCTTGAAAAGTAGCTCAATTATGAATCAGAATTAACAAAGAGCTCTTGACTTTATATGTTGAGTTGGAACGGTATAGAAAAAATGCGAAATGCATACTGGAAAAGCTCACGCAATTTAATTAGTAAGTATGAAATTTGATGCCCAATTTCAATATAAATTTCAATTTCGTGAACAAGTAGAGCTACTTTCCTGTTAGCTTTATTGTATACAAACTCCGTAATGAAATCCTTTGTTATCTAGCCAAGATCGATTTTTGGTAGGTTCAGTAGGAAATGAAAATGACTTATATTTTTCGATCACAACACAACTGTGACCACAACACAGGAACAAACGCTTTGAAGATCGACAGATTCAAGGCCTAATATGTACTAATATCCATGGATTTTGTCCCTCGTATGGATTTACAACGAAAGGTGAATTGTGAGTTGGAAATTGGAACAAGTTCCGTTTATTAACCCTTTCGGAACTAACGCCAAACCGTAGAACTGGAAAAAATCGTTTCTGTTTTTGGGAAGTCGGAAAAAATTGCGCCATTTCCAGGGTCTCCGCAAGGATTGATATTGAAAATATTAAATGGTAGATATGATCTATAAGAAATATTGTAAATGTGCCAATGGCAGTGCCACGAATGCATCTATGGGATACTTTGAAAACCCATAGTAATGAGGGAATTTCATTACGTCGTCTGTACCCTGTGCCCATTCAGTAATTGGCACGAGCTGATCATTGAAATTTCCATGACAGAAAATCATGTTTTTGTATGTATGCATGGGAGGAGAGTTCGTAAATCAGAAGAATGCTTCTGGCATGCAAGTTCTGTCAGTTGGTAAAAGTAATCACAGCCGTACCACGCGTGATCACTCTGAAGTCAAAGACGATCTGTCTTGAGTGCCTTGATCCACCATGTATCTATATATACATACAGATATATGTACATGTATACAAGTGTAATGGGAAATATTGAATGAATGCGTGTATGGAAATTAGGGATGCTGATTCTGCACTTTGTCGAATAATAATAACGAATCTTCCTTTCCAACTTTTCAATTGAATGTAGTCATTCCTGTATTTTCCCTTGAAGTCTGTCAACTTTTCTCGATTCGATTACACCATTCCTTCAATTTACTCCTGATTGAATGTATGTTAGGAAATTCATACCATGCTGCTTCCTCTTGGCTACATTGCATTGATTTATTCTCACGGACAATAACCCTACGAGAATGTTAGCCGTTATAAACAACTTCTTCCGCTCGGATCGTTAGCATCTAAATTCTCTTGTGACTACTTGAGAAAGTTCAAGTGGGACTCTTCTTTGATTTGAGGTTTGTATTTAACAGAAACTAAATGCTACCAGAGAATCTAATCCCTCCAGTTACACCATTAAGGGCAGTGGACAATTATTAGGTCCAAATCCATTTTGCCAGAAGACAGAGGCAAACGTAGCTTTTTTTGAGGGAGCCTTTTGAGGGGTTACAATGGACACTAAACGGTAGCCTTTAGAAGTTTTAGCAACCAAATCAAAGCTGTGTCACATGCTGTAATTGAATGTCAAATGTCACTATTCTTCCAAAAACCAAAGCACGGGCTCAGAATTGACAAAAACAATCCACTTAATAATCCTACCTTTGATTTTGAGAGCTCCAGGGCATGAAATAAAACAAAATAAATAACGCAAGAAAAGAATCAATAATTAAACGACAAATTGCCGGAAGGCCTTGGCTAAATGGCTTGAAATTACATGAAAGCGGTTAAAATTAAAGTAAATCTCATTTATATACTGTGCTTTATAAAGCTAGAAAACGCCGCGACAGTTTGCGAGCTCATTTTGGTCAAAAATGGCCTTAATATTACGGAAAAAGTCGAATAGCTTATATTGATGCAGGAAATAGAGGTCACTTGACCATTTGCGTGGGAAGTTTTTCCTTGACCTTGGTAGACCAATGGTCTTGGCAAGTAAGGTCTCAACATAGCGATAAGATAGTAAGTGGTATAAGAAGATGGATTATATTCGCCCTTTGAATACTAAAAATACTTATTAATTGTAGAAATGCCATTGCCAATTTACAATTTAGCCAATTTGTAAGGAGTCTAAAGTGTTTCCTATAATTGACTATTAAATTTCCTCATTTATGTGTGGTTGTCTTTACACTTGCTCAAGTGCATCTCCAAGGTTATGTAAGATGGAAGCTGCGGAACATATAACATGAGAGTAGTGACCTATGCATCTTAAGCTTCATTTATAGTCAATGTTTTGCCCATAAATTCGGGCAGAAATACAAGTTAGCCAAATGTATGAGTCAGATTTACTACTTGCATTGATCCAATAAGTTTGTCCAATTTATACTTTCACTTTCTCCTTTCCCCACTCTGACTGTGAGAATGTGAGAGGATGAGGAGTAAGTGCTTTCACCTTGCACACCTTCACATAAACTTTGGGCTCTTTTCAAGCTCGTTTAAGTGGGTAATTACAAAACAGCAAATTTTCGACTCAACATAAAAGCATTAAATACCCCTTAAAGTTTCATCTATAAAGTTTTCATGGATATAAAATCCAGTAGTAATAAAAACCTCAGCGCGGTGGAATTAAATGAGGTATTCATATCATTTCAATCTACAGAACCCACTATGTTCTAATATAGTATATATTTTTGGATATAAGGTTGTAACTTACCAGTGAATAGAAGCTCCAGTGACAGGGCCCTGTTTGGGAATAATAATGGGAGAAGTACCAATGGAAACGTTGGAATCCAAATGCGAAATTCTCTGCGGCTGGAACAATAATACAGTGACTTCAGTAAATAAACATGGATGCATGTACCACACGTACCTCTCTTTCTCTTTGTGTGTATAAACTCATCCCACGGAAATCCAAAGAGAACCACGGAGTACCATTTTTGGCCATTTGAATCTCTATACAAGTGAGTGAGTACTCTTAGAAAAATTCCTGTTGCTCTCTTCCATTACCCATGTCTGTATATTATTTAGCCTGGGAAGCCTCAAATACCTTATTATTATTATTACGTTACAGGCTATAGGATATAGTTTCAAATAATGCTTTTCTATCACGATTCTTGTATCTTTTGGCAAAAGCCATAGTTTTGTAACGGTGAAGAGTGTCGAGAGACTTTTGGTACTTGGTATAATAGATACGAAGTAGAAAGGGGATTGAGCACAAGTATCCAAGAATGGCTCCGCTCATACCACATAAGCTCATATGTAAAGTGGAGAGAGGAGTCAGAAATGAAGTGGGCTTTCGTTTACCACAGTTTATAACTCACATTGAAATCTTTTATTTTGCCAAAGAATTCCTTTTGGAAAAAGGGAAGTGGAGAGGTGAAGTTGGTATTTTGATTATCGATTGGATTTTCTTCTCTAGTGAAACAGAGGATTCGGCTACGTGAAACCTTTGAAGCTCCCATGGACAAGTTGAAGAAGGAACAAGAGGAAGTCGCTAATGGAGCTTGCTATGGAAATTTCATTGCCAAAGTCGACTCTTGAGAATGAATTCTAGAACTGTCGCCGCTTGGAAAAACCTTCTTTCAACAGTTCTATCGATAGGATCATCCAAGCCTCGCTCCTCTCTCTCTCTCTCTCTCTCTCTCTCTCTCTCTCTCTCTCTCTCTCTCTAGTCACTGTGTGAAGGAGTTTTCTAGAGTTATATGAGAAGTTGAAGGAAAATATCTGAGAGGATAACGAAAGCAATCACATTTCGTCTTGTAATTGGATTCCTTTTATCCATCATCAGCATATTCCGATCTTGAGTCACTATATGTAGTACAACTACGAGCAGTATGATAATTGTCAAAAAAATCTTCCAGATACACCAGGCTTTCTTGTACTTTTTACAAATCTATCTATAGGAACTTAGCATGGGATAATTTCATTGGCTTGATTAATTTCAAAGAATACTATGAGGAGAAAAAGGAGGCATAAATTTCAACTCAACTTGTCTCCTTCCATCATTATCAGCATCTTCATCAAGGATGGAGTACTATGGGCTCTTAGTAGAGAAGAAGAAGACTCAAGTCTGTCAATAGAATCCGATTTCCTTTTCTCAACAAGCTATTGAGCCCAGCTCAGGTATGAACATGAAATCTAAAAACATGCAGACTCTTGATTGGATCATAATCTTCTTTTTTATTAGATTTCCCTTCAACAAGATTTCATTAAAGTCTCATAAAATCACAACAATGGCTTCATTTCCCTGAATTACTACCAACAGTTTTTCTTATGAAAATTTTCCCTTTCAAAGCCAATCTCTCTCATATAAAAGATATGAGTGAGCTAGAGTCACTATGGTACACACAAGATTGTCAGATGGTGGTGGCAGGCCAATAAGGGATTATTAGATCAGAGGAGGAGGAGGAGGACATGATAAACCAAGGCCACCAAGGGGATCTTCCATTCTAGCGGCATAGGAAAAAGTCTATAAGATATGGAAATAAATTGGGCAATATGATTATAGTTTGAAGGATGACTATATAAAAAGGGATTATAGGTAGCTCGAGAAAATTGAGAGGGCGAGCGAAGAAAGTGGTATGTACTTTTCAATTGGAAATTTTCTTCTCTATTACTGTAAATGCTCAACAGCTTTCCTTGGCACCTATGCCATTACTACGAGGAAGTGGCCCAACTTACATAGATTATTTGCTCCAAGTATTTACACAAGTCTCCAGTCCCCGTCATTTATAATTTGTGTCCCATCCTAAACGTTAGCAGGTAATTGATGATGGAGAAGGAGAAGGGAGAGAAAGAGGGAATTCCTCAGATGCAATATCAGGGATTCTAGTCTTCTCCCATAGTACCCACTTAACTCCACAGCAGATTTGGCCAGATCCACAAAGATATGGCATGGAGGCAACGCATAAGAAGGATCCTAATCCTCCATTTAATCTCAATCTGTTCAAATTTATCCCATCCTTGGCATGCAATCCATCGACAGCACAGACGCTTCTCAACAAATCCTTCAGGGCTTTCTCAACAGTTACTCAAATGCAGTTTACACAAGACTTTCTCCTACGTATAGGACTTGCTCTGTATGCATTTTAAGTAGGATCTACAAAGCTTTTTTTCCTTCTATTTATATCTATATAGCATAAACAGAGATGTATAGCCCTATGAAGAGAATACTTCATTCATGTATGTGCCATCATACACGATGAGCTTATACCATTTCCAACCTACCACATGACTACGAATATAAAAGTGGGTTGAAGTGTCCACAATATTAAAACAATAGAAGTGTTTCAAAGACTTTATTTTTGCGTTGTTGTTCGAATGTACAAATCGATATAAGTGAAACTCGATGGAATTTGTAATAATCTCAGATAGAGATTTGCTTTTTTTTCTCAGATATTTTCTTATCAACTTGATATTCCTTTCCCTCCATCAATTCCACCTTAAAACTTTCCAGCTTTTGACTTTACATAGAACAGCTTTACTTGACACTTTGTATTAGCAACGAGACATATTAATCACATAGAAAAGTCACTTGGAAGTTATTCCCTCGTGACAAACTTTCTATTCCTTGCCCTCATTCTTTCTATTCGTCAAGGATGAAATTGAAACCCTCTGGGAGGTACAGCTTCAAAATACACAATCTTACCTAGAAAATAATGCAAAGTTTAATCTAATGGAAATTCCTTGAAACAAGACACCCTCCAAGTTGATAAAAAACTTGAGAGAGAAAGTGGTGAAAGCAAGAGCATTTATCTCGTTTGTAGGGCATATTCAGGTATCAGGCAGACAGTTGGATCACAGGGAGCGACTTTGAATCCAACACCTAATCCCAATTGAATTGAATTATGAGAGTGTAAAGTAATTAGAATTCGAGCTCATTCGTCATCGGAAAAATTCGGAGTGATTGATTTGAACTGTGGAATTTGTGGACCAGTGAGAATTAGAAAATCTCCCACGTCGGAAATCGATTCCATTTAAAGACACTCGAGCGGATACGCTGGAACTTTTATTTTCTCACCATTGCTATAAGCTCATCAATTACAAAGCAGTCCACTATGGATCTTATCACTGAATATATAAAGTCTCTAGATCAACTCATGCTAGAAACATCAATACTCAAAGTAGAACTAATAATTTTAGGAGACATAAATATAAATTTATTAACAAAGTGTAATAACAGATTATTATTCAAATCTCTACTAACACAGTCTAATTATGCATAGCCAAATTATTACAGAACCTACCAGAATTGATAAATCTTCAACATTAATAGACCATATCTACGCAGGACCACACTTTAAAAATTGCCAGTTATGAACCTTTCATTTCACATTATCAAACCATCAAGCTATTGATGTAATTAAAAATACAATGAAAACCCAAATTACCATCGAAAATAATATCTTAAAATGCTAATTTGTTAAATGAAAAACAGCATGGCTTTCGAAGGGGTCCGTCAATTCCAAATAAAACTAGAGAATTATTTATCAAAATCATACATATTAATCGAGGATGCCCACGAGGCAGTATTTTATCACCAATACTATTTTCAATCTCCTATATATCGTCGTTGGAGAAGCAAAGTGGTCTAATGCACGAATTGCTTAAAAGCAAACTGAAATAACAACCACCATATTTGATGCAAACT